>JAQGBV010000504.1:0-26374 GCA_034698685.1 Isotomurus pseudopalustris
GACCTCGATGACCTCCTAGGAGGAGCTACCCTCGAAGCTCCTACCATTCTACGTGGAGGAGGAGAGATGGATCTGTTGCGTCGAGGTACCGGTGATCTTGACCTGGACCTAGACCTATTGATAATTTTTCGCACTCCTAAGCGCGCCTTAACACTCACAGAATCACCACCTATATTTACAGATCAGATTAAAATAAAGTTCCAGCATGTTGCATTCTATTAACTAGAACACTATTTCCACAACATACCGTCCATTGATAGCTTGCTTGCAGCAGCAGACGTATTAACAGGTTTAGAAATGACAGAGGCAGTGATAGGAGATGATACGCGATTCAGTCTGCTTTGTGTAGCTCTTTCACTTCCGGTTCCTGTAATTGCCAGAACACAATATAAGCAATTGCATAAACCACAGGACTTTCTATAAGTATATCAACTTACCCAAAGATGACTGCCGAGAATTCGTTATAGCTTGTTTAACCACAAACTGAGTACTCAAGTCGTAACCACTTCTAGGAGTATTAACTTTCTTCACTTGGGCCGTACTGACTTCTGCGGGTTCCTCACTTCCTTTTCCAAGCCGGGAGAACACAGAAGATTTTGAAGATGACTCCTGAGACGACTCGGAGGAACTTGATACTCTGCTCAGTCTATCAAACACGCTAGTCTTCCCTGGAGGACCCAGTCTGCTTTGAAGCAACGCCTGAGTCTTGGGTGTCTTTCCTTGTGGCATAATAACCTTGTAAGATCCTTCCTGTTCTGGCAAAACTCGCGTCTTCTTTTGCAACGGCACTTCTAGTCTCTCAGGACTGCCCTTAAGTCTTACAACCATCGTTGGCTTCTTCACCATTTTTACTTCCGCAGTGGAGTCGCAGTCTTGCTTTGTTTTGACACTAGAAATAGCTGAACGCTGAACAACTCGTTTCACCAGTACCTTCTTAGTTACCGTAGGTGCCTTCACCGGCAATGTTCCTCCTGCAGAATTCGCTTTCGAGCTAACTACTACGCTTTTCGGAGGAACAACTACGCTAGAGCTAGAAGCCGAAGGTGCCACTGGTTTCACAGGTGCTTTCATTGCAGGAGAAGTTGACGTTGGTTTAGGTTGTTCATATGCCTGAGTCTTTGACTAAACACCAACAACAAACAATCCTTGAGTCAACAAATAATCAATAATAAATTATAATATATAATCAAAATCCAAATACCTCTTCCACAACATGCTTCGCATGCTTCAAAATGGCAATAATATCCCCCATCGCATTGATTCCCATATCCCTTAAACACTCCTTATTCAAGTCCACCAACATGTCCATCTTCATCCGGTTCTCGTCAAACACCAGGGCATATTTCGTATCAAACCCGGAAGAAATTCCAGCGTCCCTGAAGAACCGCAGCCACATAGCTACAAGTACAAGCACAAAACAACAATCAAACAAATCAACTTCCCACCTCCCTCATAAAATAATAACAATCCAATCCTCACCTTTATCCGACATGACCACGTCACAGCCCGTCAACAATCCCAAGAGCAGACCCACCGACCCTGCAGAACCACTTCAAGGTCTCCTTCCTATTGTTGATGGCGGTGCATAGTGCATGAGCACAACAATACACTTTGGGATTGGGATTTGTTGTTTTGTTCTGCGAGCTGCGTGGCTCTCTCACTCTCTCCGTCTCTCGATGCTCCCGTCGTCTCGTCTCGAATTTCCCCGCCACTCATTCTGTCGCGCGTCCTCCTTCCCACGCCAACGTCATTCTCACGTCACCCCATTCCTCCCAAGCAGTTCCACCCAGACATCCCAACATTGAAGCATCAGTCATTATTTCATTCCTCTGAAGATAACTTCAGGACCTTCGCGTTTCCGGCTTCCGGTACCAAATCATCATACCCTCCAGGGTCATCATGTCACGGTGAGTACAGGTCAGAGGTGACAACCAACAGGGGGTGGGGCACTTTGGAGTGGGGGGCAGACTCGGAGTGTATTTTGCACGAGAGCCAAGTCTCGTAGCGTAGTGGTGGTGCGCGAGGTGAGTTTGGGTGTCAGTGAGTGTGTGTGGAGTGTGAGAAGAGGACGAAGGAAGGCAGTTCTGTAAGAGTTCGGGAATTTTTTGGCAACCACCAAAGGAGGACACCCGCCCGGGATACACACACACACACACACACAACACACACACACACACTCTTCCTTCCATCCAACTTCAAAAGACACTTCCTTCTTCATTGGTGCCGTTGGCTGTACGTCTGTCTGTGTTATTGTGTGAGTGTGAGTGCGAACTTAACGAACTCGAATTAAGTCTAAGTCCTACCTTTTTGTTAGTGAGTGGGTGGAGTGCGATGCTGGACAACGGGGGGGAGTACCTGGGGGACGACCAAGGATACATGGAGCAAGAGGAGGAGTGGGAGCGCGAAGGCCTCCTCGACCCTGCCTGGGAAAAACAACAGAAAAAGGTAAATAACAAAGTCCCGGCCCCTACCCCCCCTGCCCCCTGCACCCTTTGTTTACATTTTTTGAACTGCTTCCAAAAAGTTAGTTGGTTAGAAATTAGATACGGAGATAATTTATCTGAAGACTTTGGAATAGTTCGGAATAAGAATTCCTATTTATTTTCAATAACAAGTATTCGGTTTTGTACAATCTGCTCTCAATTAGAGTTACAGTGCCATTAAACTTTCTTGATTGTTCTAAAACTTCATTATAATAGTTTGGTGGATCTGCTTGGTCTTAGTTTCGGTTGTCAATAATAATAATATGGTATAGAATTTCAAATACAAAACACTTAGTCATAAAAATGAGTATATCAATTGGATGGTTGATCATTTAGTAGATTTACGATTTCAGTTCCAAGTCCTTCAAGTAAATTGGAAATCGCAGCATCAAAACTGTAGACTATGGTTTCGAAATTAGTTCTATCTAGGTCTCTAGAATCTGGAGAAAGTGTAAAAGCAAACTCAACATCCTACATCCATGTCCTTGCATAAAGCAACCGCAATCACAGTAATTAATTCCCGGCCGGCTGAGGATGACCAGGCCATGTCTGCTATCAAAATTTAAAGCTACACAGCTTGGCTTGTCTACGCTTATCTTTTTAGTGTTTGTTCACCTTATCTTGTGTACTGCCAAGCAAAGCATTACGCACAACCTTGGCTCACCTTAAGTCAACTAGTAATATATATGCCCAGCTAATATTGACATTACCAATGTGTGTCACTGGTTTAATCATACCACTTTTTCCATTCTTCTATTTCAAAAATAAATCCTGTCAAATCTCTCTCTCCCTAATTTAAATGAGACTCATTTTAGAATGAATAATCGTTTAGTGACACCGTGACCGTAAAAGTGTCACACACCAACCACATTCCTATCTTTATCGTTATTTAATGACGAGATAATTGCTTAATGAGTTAGGCAGGTAGCTTGGAAAAAAGCATAATAACAATAACTAATTTCAGGTGAGATCATTCATCCGCCGGTTCGGTACATGTGAACGCATCACAGAAGAATTTTAGTATTTGTCCGTGTCTATATTATTGTACGTAGTAAAGTGCTGAGAGATTATTGGGTACTTCTTGTCACCTCTCGATAAGACCACCGGTTCCTCGTGTCTCGTCGTCTCGTGTGAGTAATTTGCGAATCAGCAGTTCAGCAGTGCCAATATATATATAAACTCAGAAGGAAATGGAGGATTCCTGAAATACAGAAAGAACTCTCGGAGATTGTTTAGCATTTTAACGCCACTTACTTGGCGGAAATGAGTTCACATGCTAAATATAACCACTTCATCTTTAAAGTTGACCTAACCGGTGCATACTTTGCCAATCCCTAAGCTTTGTCACCCTTCATGTTCATTTTATCTTCCGTAAGTTCCGTACAGCTTCTCAAATCTAGAGATGAGATTCTTTACAGGAAATTACTTTCCCGGAGGAAATAGTGTTCAGAATAGTTCAGATGTAATTACCTTAATCGGAAACGCTCATTTCCATTTCTGTGTAATTTCCGCTACCATTAGAAAGATGCCTTCGTTCATCCACTTGGATATGTTCCACATCGTCTTTTCAAGTGCGAAACTACTTGACTAAAGATAAGTTGCATCCATGCGAATTCGAGAAGGTTAGCTTATTAGACTTATCTACCTCAGACACCAGCTGCTGGTCACTTATTAGGACCTCGAGCATATGGAATAGGAGAATGTTAGCTTAATAAGTGTGTCAAGGTATTTGCGGTTTTTCTGCCGCTGTGAGGTTTTAGATGGTATCATTCTCAGAATACGGAAGCGCTTATAAATTTTAGTGCCGAAAACCAACCTGCCATTTGCCATACTTTCTCTCTCGAGTGAGTAAAGCCAGGAGGACGGCGAGGAATCACTTCCGCCTATTTTTGGGTACACTCCTTGTGCCTGGAAAAAGCTGAAAGACTACGTGAGTTCGCACGCTGAATGAGAGCAGCTGTATACAAGTCCAATAACAACCATTAAATGTCCTACGATGACTTGGGGACTTGGAAATTCTTAGAATTCTATGTCCAGACATAAAAGTTTCAAATTGCCAATTGGTCAGCGTCAAAACATTCGCCGATAATCGAGTCTGTCAACCTCTCAACCTATTTTGATATTCAGATATTCTAATCTCACCACCTATCTGGCTCACATTAAGTTTAAATCAAGAACTGAGACTAAAGCAAATTCGAATTCAGTATCGAGCACCTACACAATAACTTTGACTTTAATCTGTAGGTTACATTGCATTTAAGATGGAATTCTAGTTGTTGCATAATCTCCTCCCGTGAATGCTCTTGTCTCTGATTGTATGGTGATTGGCGAGGAAAAATTGGCATTGGGATGACTTTGAGTGGGTAGAGACAGACACTAAACTGTAAAGGATGATGGCAATACTTCTCTGACGAAAGCTATTGATTATTTTTCATGCGTTCCAGATGTCAGATCGCATTTATTCGTGTGTGAATGCATTTCTTTCCACCAGACCATATGATATACCTAGTCCGCTGCTATATGAATAACTTCTAACTTTAAAGCATTTCAGCACCCTTCCATTCAGTCTACAAAATATATTGTTGTGTATGTCATTGTCAAGTCTCAAGTCGCATGTAGAAGCTCTAATAATACTTCCCAATTGTCTTCTTTGAAATCATTAGCTGTAATTTATTGTTGGGGAGAAATATTCCATACATATTTGTTTCATCTGTCATGTGGTACTTCTACTCGTTGTGTGAATGTTAGAGTTGTGACATTTGACATCTTATGATCATTTGTCCTGTGACTCATTCATGAATGTTGCATGTAAGACTGTAAAAGACAACTAACTAGTATTGACTGTTACTGTTGTGTCTCGGAGGGTTTAAAAATTAGGTTTTATGAAGTTTTGTATAAGCATAATAAGTAATTTGATTTATGAAATTCATCATCATATTATCCAAATACCAATGGTGGCATTTCTGGTTGTATATGTAATTCTTCCTTCATGGCCAAATTTTTCAAGTTCTGTTGTTTGAAATCAGTTTGTAAGTCGTACGATGTACGAGGAAACGTGATTCAGCAAATGGCAAAGCTTTCTTCAAGCTGTCGTCACGTTGAATTGCATTGTTTAGTATTATTTCGAGGAGCATGAAAAATACACTCGACAATAATTTATTGTAAGTTGTAATGCTCAGCAGAAGGAGAGAGTAAAGAGTAAAGGCACAACTGTTGAACTGTTTGCCATGAACTGTGTGTTCTATGTTTCTATGTTCTGATGGACGATATTAATGGTAATGAATGTTGATTCTGCTTGATACAGCACACTTTGGTCTGTTGACTGTGCTCTTTGACTCGGAAGAATCTCTTAGAGGAACTAAGGAAGAAATATGAAACTGTAGCAGTCCATAATCTAAACCATTTTTAGACAACTCATGGGATCGTGACTCGACCATGGGCCACGCCATTATCGTGACACTCTGCCTGACTAGTCTTTTGCTTTTGATAATAATGAGACTTCGTATCGTCGCTGTTCCCACCCGAACAATACAAGGATGAATGAACTGAATGACTTGTCCTCACATTCAACATTTACCTTTTCAATTCAAACTGCACTTTGTATTTTTAAAAGATCATGTTTCCTTCACGCTTTAATATCAAAATTATCCTAGAATACTAGCTGCGTGATAGTGCCTAAGAGGCCAAGACCTCAAGAATGAAGAATGCCCACAAGATTCGTTTTCTCGTATTATGTTTTAGAGTTTGATATTCTATTTCAAATCCTCCCTTGCACCTCAAGATTCACAGCATCCGAGCATCTTCTTCTTAAGTTACTGTCAAGTGATGTCTTCAGCGTTTTGTGAGACAAGTTTTTCTGACTGCCAAATTAGCGAGCTATGTATAATGTAGAAAGCGACCAAATTGATTCTCTCGTGAAATTATATCTCTAGATCGCTACCCACCACGGCTTTTTAAAGCAAGAGCAGAAAATCTAGTGTGATTTTTATTTCTTATCCTCCTCTGCCTGCGTAAGCGGAATAATTTAATACGCATGTAGTCCGTACACAACAAGCATCCTGTTCAGCTTCAGTTGACATAAAAAAATAAAATTCAAGTAGCTGAATCCTCAGAAAGCAGATTCATATTTCATATTTTTCGTTTCGCAAAGAATTTTCACACATTAGGTTAAAGTGAGCACGGTCATAAAAAGTGGGTGTAAACTCTTTGTTGAAGATTAAAGTAAACTACACTCAACACTGACATGCTTGCAGTATTGACGTTGCTATTGAATTTAAATCCGCTGACTACATGTTCATAATTTATTCCACCTCACGAAGCTGTAGCAAATTAGAGTTAAGAATGTTAACATTAATCCCGGCTTGCTTGCTCAGTATGTCTACACTTTCTAGACTTTCTACACAAGTTAGATTGAGTTTCCTAATCTTATTCCATTGTTTAATGCTTCTCGTCATTGATAAAAGATACTCTCCGTGGTATGCGGAGAATAAAGAAGTCATTTTTCAGGAGCTACACATCATCTTAACATCTCTTAAATTAGCTTTCTGCTATGAATGGAAATTCAGGGAGGTACATTTCATAAGTCAAAGTCAGTGTGTCAGGGTCATCCCCGAATATTTGTCTCAACTAATGAGTTTCAGTCAGTCTCTCATATCTCATCTATAATCAGTTCTTTATCTTGAAGAAGAAGGAAAGTTACATTTTACATCCTTACACATCTCATGTACAGACAACAGAATTACGTGAGCTGATAAAGATGAACCGTAAAAACTACAATACATTAATAACTACGTGGTATATTACAAATTACAGCTATCATATTTTGGCTAAGGTGCACACAGCAGGTGTTACTTAAGCTTTGTAAGATAAAGATTATACCACCACCGCGTTGTTTTCCATTATTTCATAAAAATAACAAGAATTAATGAGACCGTAACAAAATTCAGGATAAGACGCAATAAACATGATGAATAATTTCCTATCCTCATCATTATCATCATTAACCGTGAAATAATAATTCATTAATTTCTCGGCTGACTAAAGTTTATCCAAAGAGAGTAGATTACAGCATTCTGCAGTATCTGCAGGAGTGCTTTCATTTTGATAACTCCATTTTGCTTAATCTCAAAACGGGCCATAAAGTCAGTGAGTATGATAAGTAGTTGGTAGTTAGTGTCAGATATCTGCGCGTGAAAAGGAGCCATTTAATAAGCTGATGAAGAAAAATTCCTTGCAAGATTTTATGACTTTGCTTCATTTATGATTTGGATGAGAAAGCAAAGTTTGAGGATGATGAAGGAAGGTAGAGAAGGATGATGCGTTGTGTATTACAGTTCGAAATCTTCGAAAGGCAGAGATATGTTCGGTGCAACAAATAGGCATGATGTAATTGAGGTTGCACGGGAACATGAAAGTTGTGTGGTACTAAACTACTAAACTAAACGTACGTACAGACACAGAGCCAGACTGTAGATTCAAAACATTTGAATCCGAGTATAAATAGTGAAGCACAGAAGTTGTTAAAGAGCACGACGGCTGTCTATTTGAATGAGTGCATTGCTAGCTTTTTCACACAACGGTGAATTTTTAAGTTTGAAGCGGAAATGTACAAGAAGAGCGGATTGTTAACTCCCCGTAGTAATGCAGCAGCAGCAACAGTCTTGGTACATTGGAACATTAGGTATGTATGGCAGATAGAATCCGTAGGCGTATGCCAGAAATATCAGGGACACACATACATCAGTATGTGTAGATTTAGGTTATTTTAAGGATTTAACTTTGTTGTAGGAACGAGCACGTTTGCTTCAACTTATAATCGCCTTCTTATACTACGCTAACTTTTCCCGTATGCTTTTCTAAGGTTAGAAAAATGTAGAATGAACGCTTTTCCGCCTTGCTTCTCTCTTCTACTAGAGATACTCTTCGTTATTTTGTAATCACATCTGTAATAGATATTCCACCTCTACTTCTTTTTCAACGTGTGCATTTCGCTTCTCATCACATCTCCTTTCGAATTGGCTTGCGTGATAATGACTTAATCACAGAAATGCGTCAAAAGTGTGCATATACATCTCTTACTATACACTACTATGTTTCCTGAGTTTAAAATCCATCATCGCGTGGGGAAAGAACTTCACCTAATCACCTTACATTCAACTCAGATGTCTCGTCTCTCTTCGTATTAAACTAGGCACTAAAAGATTGAGCAGGAAGAACGAAGGACTATACTAGTAGCATAATCGAATTAAAACCTTCTTACCACGAGAGATGTAACGATGACTTTAATGCATCGTTAGAAAAAGCTCAAATGATTAATGCGATCTGCACTGAACTTGTCAGAAAGTCATTTAGTATCTTATGTTTTGAAAAGTGTAGGGACGCTTGTAGTAGGATTAATCGATGGAAATATTAATAGCTGAATTAATGTGTAGTAGGTTCATGTCATCATTTTCGTATCATAACCAAAGGAAGAAATGTTATCGAAATGGCTACTAACTGTGTAAAGTTTCCGTTTATATTTATAATTCATTACTCTGATTGCAGACATTCACAGCATGGTGTAACTCACATTTGAGGAAAGCAGGCACAGGGATCGAGAATATCGATGAGGATTTCAGAAATGGGTTGAAGCTGATGTTGCTCCTTGAAGTCATCTCAGGGGAGACCTTACCTAAGCCAGACCGAGGCAAAATGAGGTTTCACAAGATCGCCAATGTCAACAAAGCCCTTGACTTTATTGCCAGCAAAGGAGTCCGGCTGGTGTCCATTGGTGCTGAGGGTACGATCTACATTTGTATGACATTGTTCTAGCGTTTGAAACACCCCAATGACAGTTTTGAACTTTTGATTCTCTCGTTACAGAAATCGTGGACGGAAACTTGAAGATGACCTTGGGTATGGTGTGGACCATTATCCTCCGATTTGCGATCCAAGACATTTCCGTAGAAGAAATGACCGCAAAGGAGGGTCTGCTTTTGTGGTGCCAGCGTAAAACTGCTCCTTACAGAAACGTCAACGTTCAGAACTTCCATCTCTCCTGGAAGGACGGTTTAGCTTTCTGTGCGTTGATCCATCGTCACAGACCTGACCTCCTCGACTACAGCAAACTATCCAAGGTTCCTTTCTCTCCACCTTAGCAATACAATGAGTCCCAAACCATGTCCTAATTTCTCATCCTATTCTTAATTGCATTTTCAGGACAATCCATTGGAGAACTTAAACTTGGCCTTTGAAATCGCTGAGAAACATTTAGATATCCCCAAGATGTTAGGTAATTTACGTAAAAATTCTCTGCCAAAAATTCTGATAGAATGTAAAACTGTAAAAGACTGAAATGTTTTATTACTCTCTTGAAAATTTCAGATCCTTACGGTACGCAACACTTTTGGAACCTATTCAGTCTGATAATACAAGAATCTGCTTTTGCTTTGTTCCGCACATTATCGTAGTTTAAGTAGAGTCCAACAGCTAGGATGCTAGGAATGTTTTATAACGTTTCCGACTTTACCGAGTTCGAAATAGTTACAGTTCCTTCATGTTCTATGCTATAAAAGATAAGAAGGATAAAATGACTCTCAATCCCAAGTGAATTTTACTTCACACAAAATAAGACAAAGATTGATGGTGAATATGCCCCTTTATGTAGATTTAATCAACACACCAAAGCCCGATGAGCGTGCTATTATGACATACGTTTCTTGCTACTACCATGCTTTCCAAGGGGCACAGCAGGTAAATTATTGCGAGATTCCAATGGAGGTTGTTTTTTGAATAACAGTTTGATCAGTTTTATTGAGGTGAACTAATATCGATTTGAACTAGAGATTTATTTAGACTAGATGTATTTGCAAGCAGCTGCTTTGATAACGCATGAAAGCCGTGTAAATAATTTTCTGTTATTCGATTTGTGATTTTAAAAATAATACATTCTAACAGATGTGGCCGACACTGCTATGCCGGATGAGAGAGCAGTAATGACTTACGTCTCTTCGTATTACCATTGTTTTTCTGGTGCCCAAAAGGTAGCCCAAATAATATAGCATGTGTTTTTACGAGTGTTGTGGAGACTTACAAATTCAACTAATATTGAAGCATCAATAATATATTATGTGCCATTAATATTTCAGGCTGAAACTGCAGCTAACAGAATCTGTAAGGTTCTTAAAGTCAATCAAGAAAATGAGAGGTTGATGGAAGAATATGAACGCCTTGCCAGTGATGTGAGTCATTTAACCATTCAATTATCCAGTTCGAAAAGTTGAGGTTTAATGTAATGAGTTTTGCTACAGCTCTTGGAATGGATTCGCCGAACAATGCCGTGGCTGAACAACAGACAGACGGACAACTCTCTCGCCAATGTTCAGAAGAAGCTAGAAGAGTACAGAACTTACCGAAGGGTTCACAAACCACCTCGAGTTGAACAAAAGGCCAAGTTAGAAACGAACTTCAACACTCTTCAAACTAAACTTCGACTGTCCAACCGACCAGCTTACATGCCCACCGAAGGAAAAATGGTTTCTGTAAGTAATTTCAACTTTAAGTGTCAGGAATGTTAATGAAAGAGTGGGTTAGAGCCAAGAACTTCAAATAATAACATGAAAATTTTAAATAGGATATTGCCAATGCATGGAAAGGATTAGAAACTTCAGAAAAGTCATTTGAGGAATGGCTTCTTGCCGAAATGATGAGGTAATTTATCTACTACCGTAATTTTAAATATGCCATAGAGAATAACAACAATCATGACCTGATTTTGTTCAGACTTGAACGTCTGGAGCATTTGGCCAAGAAGTTCAAGCACAAGGCAGATATTCACGAAGAATGGACCAAGGGCAAGGAAGAGATGCTTCAGAGCCAGGACTTCAGACACTGCAAACTTAATGAGTTGAAGGCCTTGAAGAAGAAACACGAAGCTTTCGAGTCAGACCTTGCAGCCCACCAAGACCGAGTTGAACAGATTGCTGCTATTGCTCACGAACTTAAGTAAGCACTGCAACCTACTGTGCCTTATCAAAAACTCGGCAAATCTAAACAAAATTGTGTGTTTACCTTTCAGTGCCTTGGGATACCACGACAGTGCTTCAGTAAACACGAGGTGCCAAAGGATCTGTGACCAATGGGATCGCCTGGGCAGCCTGACCCAACGACGACGACAAGCATTGGATGAGACTGAAAAGATCTTGGAAAAGATCGACACCCTTCATCTGGAGTTCGCCAAACGAGCTGCGGTGAGTTGCTGGTTATTTTTATCTCGACGATAAGTGGTGACTAGATTACTAATGATTGCTGACTGATTTCGTTGCAGCCATTCAATAACTGGTTGGATGGAACCAGTGAAGACTTAGTCGACATGTTCATTGTGCACACAATTGAGGAAATCCAAGGCTTGATCGACGCCCACAGTCAGTTCAAGGCTACTTTGGGAGAGGCCGATAAAGAGTACAACTCCATCGTGTCCCTTGTCAAGGAAGTCGAAAGCATCGCTCAGAAGTACCAAGTTCCTGGAGGACTTGAGAACCCGTACACAACTCTCACCGCCAGCGTAAGTCGCACTAATTCAAATTGTCTGTCTCGAATCTGATTCTTTCTCCGATTAATATTCACCTGAAAATATTACTCGATCCAACTTACTATGTATTCATATTCATTACTAATTTGTGCTGCATCAGCTGCGAGAAGAAATGGAAGTTCAGCTAGAGGTGTGGTGATTATTTTAACATGTGATGTAATGTATTAAAATAGTAAATAGTTTCCTGTTAAGTACAATTGGTTTTACATTACGAAGGAGTTTGTTGTTGGTTAATATACTAATGACATTCTTTTCCCCTTCAGACTCTCACGAAGAAGTGGAACGAAGTCAGGCAGCTTGTACCACAGAGGGACTCGACCCTGCAAAATGAATACAGGAAACAACAGAGTAAGAAATCTAATCAACTTAGATAATTGAGTAGTAAAATAAAAAACGCTGTATTTCTTTCAGATAATGAAATGCTTAGAAGACAATTCGCCGAAAAGGCTAACCAAATCGGACCATGGATCGAGAAGCAACTTGACGCAGTCACTGCTATTGGAATGGGACTGCAGGTATGTCCTCAAATGTTTCACTGTCTTCATAACAAACATTCAGTACTTCAATACTTGGGTTTGTTCAGGGTTCCTTGGAAGATCAACTTCACAGACTAAAGGAATACCAACAAGGAGTCTCCCAATACCGACCTCACATTGACGAACTCGAGAAGATTCATCAGTCAGTCCAGGAAGGCATGATTTTCGAAAACAGATACACTCAATACACAATGGAAACGCTTCGAGTAGGATGGGAACAGTTGCTCACCTCCATCAACAGAAACATTAACGAAGTTGAGAACCAAATTTTGACCCGAGACTCCAAGGGAATCACACAGGTTTGTGATTAACTTTATTTGCTGGGAGTAGCTGTTCTTTTAATAATTTTTGAACATTTGACTTAAACATTTAATTCTATTGCAGGAGCAACTCAATGAATTCCGAAGCAGCTTCAACCACTTCGACAAGAACCGAACTGGAAGACTGGCCAAGGACGAATTCAAATCTTGCCTTGTATCTCTCGGTTACTCCATTGGAAAGGACAGACAGGTATGAATCATATCAAACCTAACCACCAGTTGTGTTTTTCGCACTGTCGATAAGTGTTTTAAATATGATTTCTCTTGATTTCAGGGTGAAATTGACTTCCAAAGAATTCTTGCCGTTGTCGACTCCAATGGCAGCGGATATGTACATTTCGACGCGTTCCTCGACTTCATGACACGAGAATCCACTGATGTCGACACTGCAGAACAAGTAATTGATTCCTTCAGGATCCTTGCTGGTGATAAGGTGAGTTGTTTCGTCTCCGTCATCTGTATCTGTGTGTGGTGTGTGTACTTTTTGATTGTGCATTGCGAAGGAGTTAATTCTAATTAATTAATTTCAATTATGCAGCCATATATTCTTCCGGATGAGCTCAGAAGGGAACTTCCCCCAGACCAGGCAGAATATTGCATCCAGAGAATGCAGCCATTCAAGGGACAAGGAGCTGTTCCTGGAGCCCTCGACTACATGTCATTTTCCACCGCTTTGTATGGAGAGTCTGATATTTAAATCATCCACCCACCCACCAGCATCCACGCTATGATCAAAATTCAATCTCTCACTCCACTATTTTAACTAAATGATTCGGTCAGATTGCTAAGAATTTTATCGAGCAGAGTGTAGAAATTGTACACAAAGTAACAATACTATTCTAATACAAATTGATACACAATGACTGCCATACATTGTAATTCATAATTCATTGTATGAGTATGATGTGCGTTCTCGTTCAGTTACCAATGATTAATGTTAATTAGCTATTATCATTACGTATTAGTTTAAGGAACGTTCAAGGACAGCTATGGAGTTTCTGAAGCAGTTGAAAAGGGAATGTTATCTTCCATCTCAACATCAGTCAGTGTGGGATTATAATTTATTGGGAAATCGAGTTCAAATCTGTAAATCTTCTGCTCTACAACCAATGTGCCATTTCCCAATAGTACAATAGTAACAAGCAGCTATCATCGTTCCCATCCATAGGAAGAAGTTATCCGATCACCGATTATCGCGCGATGTGATTCATGTCTACTACATATTTTCATTACTAGTCCACACAAGGAGTCCATACATGTATTATTTTAATTCTAAACTTCTCATTGTGAATGTTGATGTGTCTGAGAGAAGAAGTTGTGAGTGAGGTCTCGAATGTTCGAAAGTTCTGGCTGTAAAAAAAGTTATATACATAATAAATGTAATTAATTCGTTTGGATGCAAGTTCTTGCGAGTTGTTATTGGTTGTGGTTGCTTAATTTTAAAATTGTATGAACAGTTTGAAGTATGAAGATCTAAAGGGTGCATGGTTAGCGTTCAATAGACAATAATTATTATCACGAATTGTGAGTGCATGACGAATGAACAGGTTGAGATTAGTTGTGCCAAAGATGTTGAGTAAATGAGGTAGGATAGATGGATAGAAGCTGTAGGTTAATTAAGTTTGTCTTGTATTACTTCTATCGCTAATATATATGTAATTATAAATTATTGTTGTTATTAATTACCATTTACTTCAGTGTACAAGTAGACTTGTGTAAAATATCTGAGCATGTATGTGAGTCTTATTTAATTCACTCTTAAGATTTCCGATTCGTCTAATTCTGTCCTTCAAATTACTTCCATATTATTAACCTAATTGGAATGTTCAATCAATTAAAGTGGTAAATTGTACTTGACCAATGGCAAACTCCCGTAATAAGTGAAATCACATCTCCAGTGTTGTTCAACAAGTTTCATACGTGTGAACGTGAAGAGCTGAAATAATTTCTACACCTGCTCTCTCTCTCAAAGTGTTTAGCAAGTCATGAAATCTAATTTATTTGTGAGTTTACTGGACAGACAGCGAAGCGCTTAAGAGCGAATATTTTAATGATCCATCACTAAATAATTCCAAATTGGAACTGTCTACAATCGCGTGTGTTTCGATTACAGTCCTCGAATGAATGTCACTCAAAACTAAAAACACCAACAAGACATTCTCCACGAAAAGAAGCAATAAATATTGTGAGATTGGATGATAACATGACAAATGATGAAGAATAAAGAAATTAAGTCGTCTCCACGCGCGTGTGTGTGATTTTACTTGTAGAGTTGTTACTGTGTAGGAAGAATACTCTCTTTAATTGGCTTTTATAGATCATTGTGAATAGACAATCCGACTATTATTGAATAGTTCGTAGTTTAATCGCAGTTCAAAAATACCCCATGTGCCATAATAGACTTGTCTCATAATACTTCACTTTTTGTAGGTAACTTCAATTTTATAGGATGGTCGGTCGGTCGGCAGAATGATTGAATGTTGGCCAAACTCCAAAGTTCTTTTCAAACCAACCTTGACTTATTTCAGTAAATGTGAGCTGTGATCTACTTCCTCAAAAACTACGCAACCCCAACTACACTCTACTAGTACACAACAACACATGACACGAAATAAAGATTAAAACGTACATCGAGAAACTAATAATAACATATAAGCTAACTGTGTCTACACAAGAACAGATCGACTGTCCCAACTTCCAACTACAAGTGTAGAAACTAGTCAGTAAACTAGTCAGTATGTATTTATCATCATCAACTATTGAACTATCAAACTATCGACTAAACAATAAATTCTACTATCACACGAATAATCTAGAAGGTTATCAACACGATACACGATTTCAGTGTAGTCGCGTATAAGTATCATATAGGAACAACAATGTTATAAAAAGAACGAAGAAAGTCTGAAAGGTTCACAATAATTTGAGAATTTGAGATGTTGTGCGACAGAATGAAGAAAACACTAAAAAACAATCGCGAGGACTACAAACTGCCAGATCCTAGGGGAACGTTTGCTGTTATAACTGCTTCGCGTCCTTTTCCCACTCCGATCCATCTCACTAAAGAAACACGCAGTCATTAAACCCTTAAGCACTCCCAAATTAAATACTAATAAAGCATTAATATTAGTTAAGCTCACCAGGTACTTGCAAGAAGTCTTGGATGAACATGACGTAGGCCTTCGCTTCATTGGGGAGTTCTTCCCACGACCGCACGTCGGCGATTTTCGTCTTCCACCCGGGGAAAGTCTCATATTCCACTTCTACCGTCCTCAACTCAGCTTCACTCGCTGGATAACGTGTTATCCGCTTTCCTCCAAGTCTGTAGTACGTCCCCACCTTTATCTCATCCAGACCGTCCAAAATGTCCAACTTTGTTAGCGCAATACTGCAATCACAATAGCATTCCAATTAATTACACTAATTACACTCCAATTAATTAAAAATAAACAACAAGTCCAAATCCAATCGCACCTGGTATATCCATTGACAGTATTCGTATACTCCAACAACGCCAAGTCTAACCACCCACAGCGTCGTTTCCTTCCCGTCGTCACTCCGACTTCAGCTCCCACCGACTGCAGGTACTCTCCCGTCTCCTACTCAACGTCAACAACGACCAACCCATCGTTTAATCCTCCTCCTCCTCCTCCTCAACAAACTTCAAAACTCACATTCTTCAGCTCCGTGGGAAACGGTCCGTCCCCAACTCGCGTCGTGTACGCCTTCACCACTCCGTAAACATCTCCTATCCTCTTCGGAGGAAGTCCCAGTCCCGTACACACTCCACCTATACTGCAGTTCGACGACGTCACAAATGGATACGTTCCAAAGTCAATGTCCAACATCGCTGCGTTCGCTCCTTCCACCAAAATCTTCCGTCCATTCTTCAACTCCCGCTTCAAAAAGTCAACAGTGTCCGTCACGAGTGGTCGAATCTTCTCCGCATAATCCCTGTATCGCTCCAACTCTCCTTCCAAGTCGACCGTAAGCCCAGGATGCGTCCTCTGGTGAACTCTCACCAGCTCCTTAAACTTCGTCGAAAACGCCTCGAAATTCGCCAACAAGTCGGCAACTCTCAGCCCACTTCGGCTCGCTTTCGACGAGTAGGCCGGCCCGATTCCTTTTTTCGTCGTCCCCAACGAATTCTTCCCTTTCTCCGCCTCCTGAAGCCCATCCACCGACTGGTGAAAGTCAAACACCAAATGAGCCCTGTCAGATATCAACAGTCGACCTCTCCAGTCATTCAGTCCCTTCGCTTCGTTCGCTTCCACTTCGTGAAACAACCCTGGCAAATGGACCACCACGCCATTTCCTACAAATTAACAAAAGAGTCACTCATAATTAAGTCATTAACACATCCACAGCCACGCCTGAATACTTAACAAGCCAATTAACATCCCAACTAACTATTAATGCAACAGCAGATCTCCTGCCGCCACTGCCAATGACGTAAACAGGCGCATAAAAAACAGAACCATAAAAAAGGCCCACGTGGGCTTCTGAAGGAGACTCACCGATGATCGACTTGCACGCGGGGTTGATGATACCCGAGGGAAGAAGGTGGAAGTCATACGCCCGACCTTCAACCACCACCGTGTGACCTGCGTTGTTTCCTCCCTAATAAAGGTCACCACCATAAATATCAATCCCCACAATCACTCATAACATCAAATGCTCTATATATTCCTCCTTTATATTACCTGACATCGACAAACAATGTCTGCATCCGATGCGAGAAGGTCCACAAGTTTGCCCTTGCCTTCGTCTCCCCACTGCGCTCCAAGGACAACCGAGACGCGGTTGTTGGCGTCGCTGATCTCCTTGTTGATGCCGTTAACGGAGGATCCGTCACTCCCCATGTCTTCCGTTGGACTTGTACTTGAAGAAGTCAAACTCAGCAGTCAGCAGACGAAGAAGAAAGAGAGACCCATGAAAAGGTTTGGAGTGACTGAGTGGCGAGAGAGACGAAGACCGAATGGAGACGAGAGGGAACTAAAAAGGCAGCCGTGGGTATTTTTGGACTCGCCACTCTCCACACAATTCCACACAACCTCAACCGACCGACTCGCGAGCCCCGTTCCCATGGCAACACGACTGCACGACGACCTACCACACTTCACCCACCGTCTCAACTTCCCCCCTCGTCCCCCCAACCTTCCTTCCTTCCTTCCACACAACCCCATCCCCGAAAATTCCCGGAAACTTATTGACGAATCGGAAATCCCACACTGCTAAATCTAATGAATGCTCATTACTCCTCATAATCTGCAGGTGTGTTGGTTTTCTTCCATTAAATAAATCAATTATAGAAATTCATAATGGTAGTTATTTGCATGACTGGAAGTTGTTCCGTTCATTCATGAGTTCCAGAGTTCATCTATAATTCAGCGATCCCAGACTCCAGCAGACTCCAGACAACGAACGATAGTAAAAAGTTATCATCACTCGCTTAGTATCAAAGGTCAATCGATAATTCGTACATCGTACTTTCGTACCTGCCTGTCACTTCACTTAAATCAGAGTCAGAGTATCAAGTATCATCAAAGCACCCATTCATTCTTCATTCACTCCTTCACCATCCTCATCGTCATCAGTGTCATCACCATCACACAACTAGGTAGTTAATTAAGTAGTCTGTACCACAGTCTATACTTAAGTTAATGTGTACTCAACCCAGCTCTATGATAAACCATCATCCACTGCCAAACTGAAATCCTATTTAATGGCGTAGTTGAGCTTAACTCATGCCGATAGCCTTGATTATTAACGAGGCAAAATCAATGCCCAAGCCCAAACACACACCGCAGTAGTCATAATCTCATAATCTTCAGGAATTCTTGGTGGTGGTGGTGGTGGGTAACGACTGTGTCTCTTTATTTCATTGAGAAGCATCTCTTTAAATCTTTATACTAATTAATTAATACAGATTGAGGGAGTAATTATTTAATGACTGCTACTGTGTTAAGTACTGCTTTACGTTTCATCCTAAGCAAATGTGTCTTCATAAAGCTGAGCCTGTTCTTTGTAATGCTGATGTTTCGAGCCTGTCGCTGGTGAAGGAGCCGCAACACGTCCAGCGTACCGCACATTCCGGTCTTTCAACAGCGTCCGCATTCGCGGCTCGACGTACGTCCACGCGCCTTGGTTCTTGTGCTCCTCCTGCGCCCACACAAGCTCTGCACCTTCTCCTGCCTTCGCCACCTCCGCTTCTATCGCGTCGTATGGGAATGGAGCGATCTGCTCCACACGAGCCAGACTTACACTATCATCTAGTCCACGCTCCGCACGCGCTTTCTTCAGGTCGTAATACACCTACACACAGCCACAGCCCTTCTTTACTCTCAATTCCAATGCAACAAAAGACTTCTAACTGTGACGCACCTTTCCACTGCTGAAGACAAGTTTCTTCACTTTTCCTTGATTAAGAGGATCCGGAATAACCCGCTGGAACGAAGTTCCTGGCTTCATCTCATCGAACGATGAACGGGCTTCTGGGTGACGCAACAAAGATTTTGGCGTCATGATGATCAAAGGCTTTCTAAATGGCAAAGCGATTTGACGCCTCAAAACGTGGAAGTAATTTGCTGGGGTCGTGCAATTCGCCACCTACAAACGATAAATTAACACACTTAATAATTTTCCTTGAAGACTAGTCGGCCAATCATCCCCCTAAAAATCGCTTACGATCCAATTGATGTCGTGAAGTTGTTGGACAGGCGCATCTTCCATGTCAGCTGGTGGTCGAGTGTCCGGATCATCAGAGCACATCTGGAGGAAACGCTCAGGTCTGGCGGAGGAGTGTTCGGGTCCCATTCCCTCCAGACCGTGAGGAAGAAGCAGAACCAATCCCGTTTGCCGTACCCATTTGCTCTGTCCCGAAGAAATAAACTGGTCGATTATGCATTGCGCTGTATTGTTGAAGTCTCCAAACTGGGCTTCCCAACACACAAGCGCATTTGGATTTGTCATCGAATATCCTGCAGAAAGAACATTTGGCATTGTCATTGAATATCCTATAAGGGAAGGAGAGAGAGGGTTCTGGGTTAAGCAAAAGCAAGCACACACACAAACGAATGGCGGTAAGCGATCTTCCTAAAATATTAAAAACAAACCTAATTCAAATCCTAAAACACCGAACTCAGATAAGGAGGAGTTGCAAACGATGTACGGAGCCTGGTCAGGGTACAAGTTGCACAGCGGCTTGTACGTCGCCTTGTCTACTGTTTGATGGTGCAACACGTGATGACGGTGGGAGAAAGTTCCTCGCTCCACGTCTTGACCTGACAGACGCACGTGAATTCCTTCCTACAAATCACATCCCCCGTTCTATCAGCTACTTCATTCACTTCATTCCCCACATTTCTGTATTCCATTTCACTTACCTTAAGAAGGGAGCCGAAAGACATCGCTTCTCCTAAAGCCCAGTCCACCTGTCTGTTCTCAACCATCTCCATTCGCGACTTAAGAATCCTCTCCAATCCCTTACGTTACAACAAATGCCAATTATTAACTACGGTTCCCTAAAGCAAGTCACGTCAAATCAGCACACAGTCACATTCTACAAACCTTGTGAATGACAAAGCCGGAAGCGTTGGGCGGAGTAGACGAGAATCGCTTTCCGATGTGAGTGAGCGTCTCTTCGTGGACTCCAGTTGGAGACGCTTTCATCGGGTCCTTTCCTTCGAAGAATCCACTCCAAGGAGAATCTAACCAGTCCTACAATTCAAAGCCACACTCCTCATTAGCTAAGTTCATACTTATCTCTCATTAAGAAACAACAGTTAGGAACAGTAACAAACCTTGTACTTGATGGAAGTTACTGTCTGCGCTCCCACATAAGCTTCTTCCAGAATTCGTTCATATTTGGCCTTAACGTCTTTGATTTCCTGCTCGGAAACTACATTTTCTGCCATCAGTTTACCGGAGTACTTGTCTAAAACATTCTTCATGGCTCGAATCTTCCTGTACATCAAAGGTTGCGTGAACATTGGCTCGTCAACTTCGTTGTGTCCGTTCCGTCTGTAGCACACAAGGTCGATTACAACGTCTTTGTGGAAAGTATTTCGCCATTCCGCAGCAACGTTGCACACATGAATCACTGCCTCTGGGTCATCAGCATTCACGTGGAAGATGGGAGCGTTCACCACACGAGCCACGTCTACACGTTCCAATAAAAACATTCCGATTAACACAAGTTTGCAATCATAATTAATCATGGACATTTCCCATTAATTACCTGTGCAATAAGGCGAAGACCTGGAGTGTCGAGGATCAGTGGTGAAGCCGATTTGGTTGTTCACAACGATGTGAACTGTTCCATGAGTTGTGTAGTCTGGAAGGTCACTCAAATGGAACGTCTCAAATACGACGCCTTGTCCACAGAAAGCAGCGTCTCCGTGAAGTAAAATGCTCATAACCTGAACAAACCGATAAAAACTAATTGTAACGTTGAATATTCTAATTAGTCATTTCATCGGTATTGAAATTAAAAGAAATAAATTGCAAACCTTCTTTCCTTCACCGTCTCCTCGATAAAATTGCTCAGCTCTGGTCTTTCCTTGAACAATTGGATCCACAGCCTCTGCAGAAAGAATTATAAACGGTTAAAAAGCCGGAAATTTCCACAAATCCTAATCAATTTAATCACCTAACACTTACCCAAATGAGAAGGATTGGCCACAACCGCAAGCCTGATGTTCTTGTTCGTGACACGATTGAGACGTTCAATGTAAGTACCCAAGTGATACTTCACATCTCCTGTCCCTTCATCCGCAGCTTCTAACGAAGCAAACTGAGAGAAAATCTGCTCCAACGGTTTGCGGCACACGTTAGCAAGAACGTTGAGTCTTCCTCTGTGAGGCATTCCCATAATAATCGACTCAACTCCGAATTCCGTCGACTTGTCGATAACTTGCTTCATTGCTGGGATAAGAATTTCACATCCCTCAAGACCAAATCTGAAAGAACAAAACATAAGTAATTAGTAGTGCCAAATATCGGTTCATTTCAAAATGCTCCAATTGCTCGAAAACCTTACCGCTTTTCAGACGACCATTTCTTAGCCAAGAACGCCTCCAATCCAAACGCACGAGTGAGACGCGCAAGAATGAGTCGCTTGGTATCGTTGTCAAAGTTCATCACACCTGGTGGCTCCATACGCTTCCTGCAATCCCAAATCCCAACATGAATAAGATAACTCAAACCCCATAAACTTATCCTTAGTCAATCAATCAGCCTACCTTATCCAGTTACACTGCTCAAGAGAGTTGATGTACATAAACTCCACACCAATGGACCGACAGTAGGCATCTTCCAGTCGATGCAGAATCTCCCTCAGCGTCAAAGAACGGTCATTTCCTCCAATAAAAGTTGTTGCTGGAAGCTTAAACATGCGCTCCATGTCTTGCTCCTCTGTACACACGAATTTCTTTCACTTCAAGTCAGTTCTACTCTTAGCGTCTTCGCATGGCAAAACTATTACTTTTTCATTGACTCACGAATTCACAATGGACTGGTAGGGACTGTGTAGACTGAGTGAGTGTGTGCCGCTGCTTTATATCTCACTACTAACTACTTAACCACTAACTGTTATAACACTACAGAAAAGACTCGAGGAATCAAACAGAACGAAACTAAACCCACACCAAATTAAAACTCTACAAAACAGAAACTACACTGAGAAACGAAGATTTTCGAACAAAATTTCACTCTCATTTGTTGCGTTTCAAATGAGCACAAAACTACAAAAAGTAAATCTTGGCTTAACCTTTTACGCTTAATGAATTCATTTTCATCCCAACTGAATCTTAGCGAATAAGAATTTTAAAATATTCATTGCCAGCCTTGAAGCCATTTTTTTCTTAAAAAACCATCCACCATTCAAAAATTATAATTCAGGAGAAATATCAAACCAAGGTTTACACAAGTCTAAAAACAAAATCACGGAACAGAACGGAACAGAGAGAGGGACGGGGGAGTGCGGTTTTGTGAGGGTTCAAAAACTAAACTAAAAAACGGTGAAAGGGGAGGAGTGCCAGTGCATTGTGAGTGGGGGAGTATTATTTACCAAACGAGTACGACTTGTAGATGAGTTCCGTAGGAGTGCTGTCATCCAGGTCGGCCGAAGCGATGCCTAATGGATCGAGATCGGCAATGTTGTGTCCGCGGATCTGCACACAATCACAACACCCACACTACACTAACCGAAATACGCCCACACCCACAAAACACAATTCTACAATCTAAAGGTAATTTTACATTATTTACACAACCAACAATCAAAGTGCAAGTGCAACAAAGCAGCGACCCACAAAGCAGCCAGCCACACATGCAGTCTCATCTTTAAAATCTTATCTCTTACAACGAAAAAAAAATCGGGGAATTCGGTTCGGAGATTTCACCATGCTTCCACTATAACCTTCGAGTACTTTAACAACACGACCAGTGTCTACGATGATAAGAACTAACCATATCCTTGCATGTAATTCCTCACAACGACGTTCTTCGGATTCGCGGAAGCGTCATTGGAATGCAAGTCACCCCAGGTAATCTCCAAAGGATCCACTTTCGCGATAAGGTGACCTCGTGACTGAAAAGTGATCCCCAACTTAAGACCTTCTACACCAACCAACTTTCACCTTTACTGGGGTTAGTCTGGGCTACTCTACTTTGAGACTAATACGAATACTTTCAAGCAAAAGAGTTCTACTTCTACACATTCACATATATACAACATCTACTAACATTGTTTTTAACTAATAGCGGTCGCTGCTACTCAAAGCTAAAGTGTTAGTTGTTACTTGTTATTGTTACGGTGTCTTATCTACTACACATTCAATATAAAGAAATCAAATAGAACTTCATCTGACCTGGTAGGACCTGATGATCGCTTGAACTGCCAAGTGGTCATCAATGACCTTTTCGCTTATAGCAGATCCTCCAACAGGCGATCCTGCAGTCAATGCACCGGCGCCTGAAAACGCAGAAATTGGAAGTGTATTTCTTTCTGGAGGAGCTAACCCACTTGGAGGAGGAGCATAAGCGTCGCCAGGAGCAGCACCTGCACTCGCTCCCCGGAAGAATGCGTCCCAACTCTACCAAAATCAAAAATCACTATAAAACCAAAAACTACAAACAAAAAGATAGCCAACTACTCTGACGGTCAGCTTACAGCATGAACCGATTGGGGATTCGCCAGCCAAGAGTTGTACATCTCCTCCACATACGCCGAAGAAGAGCCATTGAGAAAGGGCTCAGCCGCGGTGCTCAGTGGCCGCTGACCTCCTCCATCTCCAGCAGATTTGGAGGAGAGGACTGGGGTCGACGAGCTCAACGAACGCACCAAAACTGACGCAGCCTTCGTCTTCGTCGGCGATGCACAAGCCGCTCTCAGCGCCGAAGTGCCCCCGTTCACCAGCAAACGGTGCATCTTTCTCGTATCACCGAACTACAATCAATAGAAACTCAAAATTTTGAATCTATTCCGAAATTCCAATCATTTTCATTTCATGACATTCTTACAAGGAACTATAAAGAGATGAAGGAACCCTCAGGTTCAACCGGTTGTCCACAGAAACAACTCAAAACCGTTGTTCCTAAAAGTTAAAAAAATCTCTCAAATTCTGCTCACATATTCCAAAATTTTCCATTGGGATTTTCCATCAAAATATTTACACCTCTAAACTCCCAACTAACCTGAGACTCCAAAAACGCACGGAATGCTTGTCAAGCCACAAAAGTTGTCTAAATTAATCAGCTTTAGTCTGCAATTAGTTAAAAGTTAATCAATTAATCATTACGTTATAAAGGCTGCGCAGTTTTCTAAAAATAACTCCCAGGTGAAGGTGAAGGCCCAGCAGGCGGGGTTACAATGAATAATTTAACACACGAATCTACAGGAACACACCTCACTTTACCCTCATCATTGGCCATCATCATCATAAACCACCGTCGTTAAGTTTAATAGGGCAGTTAGTTAAAGTAATTAAATGGGTTAATTAACAATTACTCACCTGGGCTGGTCTGCGGCTCAAGTGAAAACGAGAGTAGTAGAGATTTTAAGTTGGCCGCCAATTCCGCACCTCCTCCTTCACGTGCGGAAGTGTCTCACCTTTCCCCACCTCCTGTCTCAATCTCAATTCCATCCTTTGAATAAAATTTATTTTGATTAATTTTTTATTGAAAATTAATTGCGATTATTAAATCACAATTTGTGTATGTTCTGGACTAAATCAGAAGTAAGTGTAAGGAACGGTGTCAGCACACAATGCATAAATATTTAGATGCAATACCCAACGTGCTCTTCTGCTCTCATTCTCATTCTAAAATCAATTAAAAAATAAATTCAATCTTTTAAACATTAGCAAAATTGTTCAATCTAAATTTTCCAAATATGGGTCTTATAAATAAAAAAAATCAAAAGCCGCTTAGTACTGATTCATGCCTGATCGACAAGTGAAAGTCAGTGCAAAATTGAAACCTGAATCAGTTGTCAGTGAGAGTGACACTCTATCTGCAGATGTGTCCTAGTGTAACAATAAGTTATAATTTTTATCGATTTCAATAAACTTGCGAATTGATTGGTTTTCTGTACTAAAAGCAGTAGCCGGGTTTATTAACAATCTTTACATTGTAAAATTACACAACAAGAGTTTAAATCTAGAAATGACGAAGGTAACTGAGATCACAGGGATTTGAGTTCCTTAGCTGAAAGGAAATACAAGTCTAGCGTTTTATATTGATTAACG
The DNA here is from genome assembly GCA_034698685.1 of Isotomurus pseudopalustris. Taxonomy (NCBI): domain Eukaryota; kingdom Metazoa; phylum Arthropoda; class Collembola; order Entomobryomorpha; family Isotomidae; genus Isotomurus; species Isotomurus pseudopalustris. Next base: position 25,657 of record JAQGBV010000504.1, read on the forward strand.
AATATTTTGAAGCTCGGATATTTCTCAGGTCCCCGTTCCCTCTCGCTGCTGGGCCAGCTCATCTTCATAGTCCAATAGAATTTGCAGAAATCCATCGTTTGGAAATATTTCTCGTTTACTCCTAAAACCAAAATTAATGGAAAAAATTAACATTTGGACAGCTCAAAAGATCATTATGGTTAATTAAAAAGTACTATCATCCTACTCTTCGTTTACCTCACAAACTTAACAGCTTCCAAACAACTCATTCCCATCTTGGACATCAAATAGCACAACACATACGATGCTGATCGGCTGATTCCCATGTAACAATGGACATAAACTTTTCCTAAAATACCAAACTTTGATATATCTTCTACTTTTTAAAAATATTTTTGAAGCAGACAGAGATAATTTTCCAATTTCTTAGATGGCAATGGATTCTAATTGTAAATTAGCATACCTCCTGATTCCACAGCATCACTCATGAATTCCAGGACTTGTGGGAAAAATTTATTTATTTTAAAGCGCATCGTGTCAGGTGCGTGAGTTCCCAGGTACTTCACTTCGAACTTCCGTTGCTTAAAGTAATCCTCATTTGTCTCCACATAAATAAAGTTTCCTTTTCCTGTTGGGTCATAAGCTGCATTCAGAATGTGTGTTATTCCCAGTGCCTTCAGTGTCTTCACACTCTTCGCTGTAGTTCTGAAAATATTCAATACAATTTATGATTCACCTC
>JAQGBV010000505.1:0-26371 GCA_034698685.1 Isotomurus pseudopalustris
ACATTTAGCCTCATTAACACAATTGCATATACAACAGCTTCTTAATACTGGGGCGATGAGAGATAATGGAAAAGTCAAGAACAACTGTTCCTTAGGACATTAACTACCATAAGATTATGCTGTTCATACCACCTTGCAATTCATCAGCCGAGGTACTACTATTGTTAATCTAGAGAATTATGTTATTTATTCCATTGTATCCAAAGTTAGCAAACCAAAACACTCAGTTTCCTTAATAACTGCATCGGAAACTACACACGGAATTGAATAGATGATTTTGTTTTCACTTAAGTTGACTAGGAGGCAACGGTAACTATCTTTTTAACAGCGAAAGACTCTGATTCGGTTCGCAGTCTTTTTGGTAGATGGATTCTCACTCTTCGAGTTCATCTTTCGAAACCTGCAGCCACTTCCGCAACTCGAACCTCAACACGAGGTTTTTCATTTTCCTCTCATAAGATCATCACAAACTTCAACTCTCTGTACACGTCTGTATACAAATCTTTCCTCAGGCTGCATTCCTCCGGGTGGAATCTTTTACTCCGTTACACGTCCACGAGAATTAATATCGTTACATTCTTTCCTTTCGATACTTTTTGTACTTTCACTGTAAAAATAGGTTTCAATTACAGCAACGCACACATCTACTCATTGCCTTACCACATTAACTGTGTTAAATTAATAAATGAGTGGTTAGAAAGCACAAGTAGTTCGTGTGTCTTTTTTTAGCAACCACCTTTGCAATCTAAGTGTAGCGTGACAGTAAGCCATTAGAGAGTTCAGCTCATCCTCCTCTCAATCGGTGCATTTCCCGATCATTAAATATCCAAAAGAATCATGACATTCCAAGTTTCGGCAGCAGACTAAATAAAAGGGAGAAAGTAGGAGAGTGAGGAGATCGAGGCACTCACCTGAGTGAAGCTGTAGATAAGCAGATTGTGTGTGTCAGTTGCAGAGGAATAAAAGTGAGGATAAGCAACGGGTGTTTGAGAGTTTGAGGATGGGAGGGAGATCAGCGATTATTGAGCATGTCGAAGGCCGTGTGCGAGGTCATGAGGGCAATTAGTTGAATGCATTGGCATTTTCTATTTTGAAATAGGTAAGAGCCTTCGTTCTAAATTGGGCAGTGTGGGATTACACTAAGGTCTAAATATAACCATCTGTCTATCCATCAGGAAATGGCATGTGAATCTCCCGTCCGAGCCAAAAAACCCGTCCTTCCCGTTTTATTTCGTACACAACAACCACGACAACCTCTTCAACCTCCTTCAAATCTTCCAGTCAATTTTTATGAATGGGAGTGCAAAAATAAATAGTCTCATGGACACTCACAACATATCCATTCTATCCTCACTCTCCATTATTATTCAAAAAACTCCTAAAAATACCCACAAATGGCCTTCCCCCTTTAAAAATTTAAAACACAATCCACGTAGGTGTCAAATAAAACTCAACTACACTTCTTAGGCTTCCATACAAACTAACCACTGCTCTCCACATATTAACCTACCTTTCACTTCACACTCCACAGCCATAAGCCTTTTATAGCTTTTTCCTTCCAATCCACTCTTCTCCTGCAATTAATTCATTTCCATTAGTTAACTTACTTAAGTGCGTCTGATCCTAACATGCATAGATATATATGCGTGCATAGATATATATGCATGCATAGATATATATTATATATATATATATTTCCACGCAATCCAGTCTTAATTTCTACTTCCGGTGAAAACTTTCTCTCACATCCAAACATTAATAACACTTCACTGGGCGGCAGTGGCCACTCCAAATTGAATCATCAAACAAGCAAATAAAAATTCGGATTAAAATACGGTAGCAATCAAAGTGAGGAAGAAGAGAGAGGTTCAAGGTTGGGTTCGCAGCATTATTTCAATCCACTTTTGTTTTTTGTCCATTCTTATCGACTTCCTTCTCTCCCAACACGCTTATCGTTGTTCGTTATTCGAAGAAACATCATCATCAGCATCGTGTGTGTGTGTGTGTATGATGTATACGGGCAATATACGTGTTGCATTCATGAGCTCTGAATTGCTCTGCAACCAAAGGCTTCTATGGAAGTATATCAGACTACTAGACATGAGAAAATCCTCTCCACTTATAAACTGTGTGGTTGTACTTGAGCTAATAATCCTCTCTGTCTTATGTCTCTCACTGCCTCTCTCTCTCCTACTTGTTTGCATACTTGGCAAAGAATCTGATCCAATCGGGTGGGGATGACATTGTTCGAATTCATTAAACTTGGCTAAATCACACACACACACATACACATGCAAACATCTACACTGCATTATTTCTTCCTTAAGAATCCATTCAATCACAAGACTTTTACTCGCCACCACTTCTCACCTGCCAACTAAATGAATAGGGACTCACTAATTATACTTTTACTTAATTGTTATTAAGCACACAGACCACACATGAATTGACAGTGAAAGTTTCCCTCCACATCAGAGATTCACCTGGAGCTCCTTGTCCATACACACACACACACGTCTCTTATGAAAACAAGACATTCTTTACACGTTTACCTTTGAATTTAAAAAAAATAATGTAGGCACACATACATACACACACATTACGGTTGCAATGTACGTAGTTGTAGCAAGTACACCTTGTTTCATGGATGCCATTCCAAACGAGAGCGAGTAGAAGGAATTACGACATAGTTGTGCATGTATGATGTACACATATCAGCATAGAAGGTCTGCCAAAATCCGATTCGGATCGGACAAGATGAGCCAGCTAAAGATCACGAGATCAGAAATGCATTTCACATTTGATGATGGTGATGAGACATATACACTCACATAGATAGAGACTTCCTTCTCGCATTCATGAACACACAATAAAAAGCTCATTTGACTGCATAAGGTGATAGAGAACCTAGGCAAGGCTCGTTAATGTAAAATCGCAGAGGCAGTGTGTGACTCAGGTGCATTTCTTTGATTCTACAACATGCAACAACTAGACTGCAACGGGAAGTACGTATACAAGGATACTTTGAGTGTGAATGCACAGATACTTCCTAGAAGGAAAAACTCCTAATTACTAATAAGATAACAGACAGGATCAGCTGAACGAATCCTCAAGCTTCAATCCCACCAACCATACTTTCTTTATCTATAACCTGTCTACAATCTCATAATCTTTACTTTCTACCCAAACTCTCAAATACATTAATATGCACACACATACATCTTTCTACTAAACTACTTTCATTATGAAAGACCTCCAAACCTTCACAGCAGCCCGACTACCAACTCTATACCCAAGTCTCACACCTCCTTTACCCTCTTGAAACACACTCAACTTTTTTGAGACATTTTCAAATATTTCACGCATGGAAACAATTAAGTCTTCCCACACGAAAACAAATAAGTCGAAGTCAGTCATAAGTTGCAAGTATGAAGTATAATAAATTTAATGAGCTTATTTTACTTGCTGTTCACTTGAGACTTTGAGACTTGCTTACTTCTCCTTTTGCCTATCTCTCTCGCAATCTCGCTCTCTCTCTGAGAGAGTCTCAAATACAACGGAGGAAGAACACCCAGAACTCTAGAAAGAGAGAAAGAGAGAGATGAAGAGAAGGTGACGAAAATAACGAAGAGGAATGACAATTTGTCATGTCATATGTAAATATATATTCTCAATTAACCCTCAAACCTGCATTCCTCTTTTATACTCTCCACGTCTTTCACACAGCCAAATACATAACAATAAAAAATATATGCGCTCTCAGTCTCAATCTCGATATCCCCAATACTCTCAATACTTTCCACACCTCCACGAGTTTACGATGTTTCTCCCCGATTTCCAACAACCCAGAAGATCCACTTCCCAAGTTGCATTGCTTTCAATCTTCCCCTTCCTCAACAGTTCCCAAATCCAACAACCAACAATTTACACTTCTAATTAACTCACACAAGTTCCAATGGAAAATTGGATTAAATCTCTTCACTCATGGCCGTTTAGCTTCGCTTAAAGCATTCAGAAATTAATGATTAGTATCCTTTCGTTGTTTCAAGCTACAGAAACGAACAGCCCTTTTGATTCATGATGATCAGCCAGCAGTATTTAAATATTTAAACAGACTGAGGCACGAGCAGCTTCTGAGTTTCGCACTTAAAACTCTCCTCGGAAGATTAATGGGAATCTATTGACAAGGGATAGTTTACGTTGTGTCAAAATTGAAAATAGGTTTATAGCGTGTGTGTCTTGATCTCATCACAAGGAATATTAGGGTCATGTCATCATACCCCACAGACGTCCATGCGTTGCTTGCGTCATTCTTGCGCAACTCACCTTCTCCTTTCCTTACTTCCACATATCGTTTCCACATTACACACGTTCCACACAATCCCACCTCTCCTTCTTAAGTTCTTAAACGCTTCATCATCACCGCTCATCTATCTTTCTTACGATTTAAAATCTCCACCACTTTACAACGTAAATAAACTGACAACTATCACCCTCGTGACTAACAACAATTCCTTCTTCACCTTCCTCCTATGCATATGTCCCACAGGTTTTCATTTTCAACGCTGCCTACAATTAAACCCAACTAATAATACGCTTTTATCCGTTTCCAACAAAGCCTATCGTTTCCCAGTACCCTTGGATTCCTACAGAATTCCCTCGCGAAGGTTTGAAGAATTCCGCAAGTCCGTGTGAAGGTGGGTGGAAAGGTGTGAGGCATAAGTTAATTGTTGCTCTGCATGAAATGGGGGGCAGAAGAGGAATGGATAATTTAGGATGAAGGAATAAGAGACGGACGGGTAGATGTCCGGATGTCTCCATACTTACGGACTCTCTTAAACTCTTAAACTTAAACACACAACCTCATAGACATACACATGACCACTCCGAAGAGTTTAGAGTTAGTTTAGAGAGAGTTTCGGTTTGAAACCGAAGCTCACCGAGACTTTAACGCGTTAAGAAGTTAAGTTGAGTTGCATCTGGTGATTCACAAAGGTGGAGGAGAGATGAAACACTTTGAAAGAGTTAAAATTAGTCTACTCGCTCTCTCACTCCCAAAAGCCCCGTCAACTCTCCCGTCTCTCTCTCTCCGTCCGTTCTTCTTCCTCCTCCTCCTCCAAACATCTTCTTCTTCTCTGCTCTCTTGGGGAAGAACCCTCAAGGGCTCCTTAATTCCTCCTCCTCCTCCATAAACGCTCCCCTCCTCCTCCTCCTCCTCCATGGAGAGGAAAAGTGGGTCCTCCTCCAGATCCCCTTCCCTATCCAGACGCCCTTCCCTCAAGGACAAGAAACCCGGTCTCTCCAAAACAAAAAAGAAAGGAGGACCTGGAGGAGCAAAGAAGGAACGGTGGCTCCTCACAAGGAAAACATGGAGGTACATGACAGACGCTGTGGGAAACCTCCTTCCAGAAGTTCGCGGAGGCTCCAGAAGGGGCTCCACTTTCCCCTCGTCTTCTTCTTCTCCTCCTCCTCCGCAAGAACTCCCTTCTAAAGTGACAACCCCCGGGGGAGGAGGAGTCTCAAGCCCCCCCTTAAGATCCCCCACTTCCAGTGGTGCTCCCTGCAGTGGCCCCCAGTTCTATTCACTCCAGAGGAATCCTTCCAGCAACCCCAACAGAGCTACAGCTTCGGGTGGTGCGAGTGGTTCACTCACGAGTCCCACTGGGCCCTCGGCGTCCGGTGTTTTTCCGTGGGGATCTTTCCCATCCCACAGACCTGGAGTTACTCCCACAGGTCCGGGTCCTGGGGGCTCAGGCCAAGGACCTTCCTCCACTGCCTCCTTCCAACCTCCCACCAAAAATCCTCGACACCCTGCGCATCCCATTGACCCTGAAGACTATCCAGCAATAGAGAAACACTTCAACGACGTCTGCACCAAAGAGAAACGGTTTCTTCTGTGGAATCGGACAAAAGCGAAGGGACTCTCGGGTCCCGCACTGCGGGAGCACAAGATGAAGTCTAAGGAACAAGCCAGCTCACACACTCCCACTGCTCCTCCCTCTCATAGCGGAGGAGGAGGAGTGGGTCGACAGTCCTCCATTAAGTCGTTATTCAAGGACGGTTCTTCCTCCAAAGGATTCTTCCAACACCACCAACTATTCCAAAGAAATCAGTCGGTCGACGTGTCGAAAGACTTGTCCCCTGAGTACTACTCCCCTGAGGAAGAATTCGACGTCGAAGAAGACGACTACGACGAGTACGACAATGAAGAAGAACAAGTGACAGTTTGCGAAAGACGCAAGAGTTCTACAGCTTCTTCGACCATGTCTATTTTAGGAGGTGGTGGTGGTGGAGGCTCAAGTTTCTTTCGACCTTTGTCGACTGTGTCGAATTGTTCAGGAAATTCAGACACTAGTTATGCGATGATAACCCTCAGTTCCGGACTGCATAAGATTCTGAGAAACACTGGAATCCAAACAGATCCATTTCCAGAGGAACTTCTTCTTCGACTGAGACTCCACGAGGAGAGACAACGTGGAGCAGGTGGAGGAGGAGGTTTACCCTCCCACCAACACCCCCTGGGGCTCTACCCCCCAGAGGAAGAAGGTCAGGACTCCTGTGACCCCTCCAGGGGCGGCAAGGAGAGACTCATTCCCATCTCCACCTCCTCCGTCACTTCTACGTCGTCTCCGAAGAGCGAAAGTGGACGTGAGTCTGAAGAAAAGGTCCTCGAGAGTAAAAATCCGCTGAACTCGACTGAAGTCGAACTCCCCTCCAGCCGACTCTCCTCTCTCCCCGACACTTCCCTCTGCAGCAACGTCACTGGGCCCACAACGACGACATCATCGACAAGCACGACGACGACGACAGGAGGAGGAATGACGGAAGAAAAGAAGGGAGAGGAGAGCTCCGGCTACTCCTCCTCCATCTCAGACACTGTGATGCGCTACCTCCGCATGGTGCGCAAGAACTCAAAGGCCGACAACAAGGAGACCATCGACAAGTTCAAAACCGTCAATTATGACAGGTCACTGCGATACATCAAGTCGAAGAACGTGACGGTGGAGGAAGCGTTGGAGCACGAGAAGAACAAGGCACTCGGATTAGGAGGAGCTGCTCCCACGTCGTCCCCCTCAGCTCTTCCTGACCTCCCATCCCCCCCAGGGAAAGGAGGTCAGAGGGCAGAAGGAGGAGGGAGTGGACCAACTGTGACTTCAGTGACAACCACAGTCACCTCCAGAACTGAAGAAACCACCAAAGTAGTGAGTCAATTGAGAATAAATAGCAGAAATATCCGAGGGAACGTGGAGGATGAGGGAGTGGGAGGTGTTGCTGAAGGGGGGTCGTCGTCGTCCCCACCTCCTTCAGGAGGCCTTCCTTCTCCGCCACTCCCCCTTTGCAGTCCCCCCCGCAGTCGACCGTCTCTCCCACCGAAGGAGAAATCCCAAGAAGGGCGAAAATCCGTGGGGAAGAAGGGAACGGGGAAAGGAGAGAATAAAGAAGGGAACGAAGGTAAAAAGACAAAGGAGTCTGCCGCAAAAAGTAAACAGTCAATCATTCCAACTCAACTTACCCCGGGATCCACCGACGCTTCTCCTCCGTCGTCGCCCCCTCCAGTCGCCCCCCCGCCCCCCAAGGAAGTCGGAATCCAAGCAGGAGAAAGTCTCATCCGTCTCCTCAAGTCATTCACGCCCAGGAAATTCTCCGAAGTCTCCTCCACCAACTCCTACTCAGAGAAGTCCGAGTCTCCTTTGGGAGAAACCACAAGTCCGCGCTACTCCATCGCAACGACCGTTTTCTCCTCCACGAGTGACCCTCTCGACTACCCGTACTCCCAGTTTCCCGCCTCCTCCTCCTCCCCCTTCTACCTCCTCCAGCAGGAAGCCCCCACCTCATCCACCCCCCGGGGAGGGGGCCCCTTCTCCACCCCCACGCGCTCCAGTTTCGACACATTCATCTCCTCCACGGAAGAAACTACGGAGACAGAAGAAGCATTTGTTTACTTCAGACCCCCTCGGGGAAGTGACCACCAACCGCACCACCCTCAACACCACCGCCACTCCTCCTCCACCACCACCAACGACCCTGAAGGACCCTCCTCCTCCTCCTGGAGGGCCCTTCGCTCCTCCTCCTCCTCCACTGTCGAATCCTCAACTCTCCCGGGAACAACAACATTCTCGTTCTCACAACAAATCCTGTCTCAGATTCCCCTTTCCTCCTCCACCAAATCGAGGCATTCGAATGTGTCTCCTCACTTCTCGCCTCCGCTGCAGGGACACAACCACCCGTCCTCCTCCTCCACCCCCACGACCCCCCACTCCTCCGCCCTCTCCACACTCCCCCACCACCACCAAATGCCGCCCTCATCCTCCTCGTCCTCCTCCTCCTCCCTCGTCCGCTCCTTCTTCTCCTCCTCCTTCTTCAAGAAGCCTCCTCCAGTGTCCTCCTCCACAACTTCGCTGCTTATCTCTCCTTCGCCCCGCCTCTCACTGGGGCCTTCGTTCCCCCTGCCCCCCACAACCTCATCCAGCCCCAACCTCCTCAGTCTCGTGAGTAACACAAACAGTGGGGGTAGTAGCTTCGTAGGGAGCTCCTCGAGGGGCTTTAGGTCATCGAGAAGTGAAGTGACAAGTAGTCCGAGTGTAGGCAGCATGGGTGGCTGTAGGAATTCGGGTGGAGTGAGTTTCAAGGGCAGCCTCGTCCCTCAGAAGGGTCTCATGAGTCTCCCAGTCTCTAATAATAATGATCATCTCTCCACAGTCATGCACAAGTCCAAGTCATCCTCCAGTGTTCTCCCGCATCTCCATGGCGATCGCGACCACCGACCTCCTTCGTCTTCTTCTACTCATTCCAACAATCCCACTGCTCCTCCTCCTCCTCCATCCTCCTCCATTGCTCCACCGTCATCCACCTCTGGACCAGCGTCATCCGCAAGCCGACTCATGTCCAAGTCATCGCGCATCTTCAAGTCACGCTCCAAAAGCTCCACACGCGCAAATACTTCCTCTACTGGCTCCAATACTTGCACCTGGGCTCCTCAGGTAACGTCTCGTTGTTAAACAACTCTCTACTCCACGCCATCTTTAATTTTACTCTAATTACTTAACGTTTAATTAACTTCCTGCAGGGTAAGTGCAAGTGGAAGAGTCCTTCAGGGAGGACGCTAACTCTCGAAGCTACATCCATCCTCGCTCTCTCCGACGTTGAGAGAACGTCTCTCCAGGAACTTGCGCTTGATAAAATCAAAGCCCTCAGCTTGGGAGTTGACGTTAAGATCCCCAAAGGTAAGTGACTTTCAACTTGTTCGCCTTCACTTCCTTCCCAGAAATGCGAATCAGTCTTAAAAAGGTTATTCCTCTTCGTTCACAGAAAAGAGTGGAGGTATCCAACAGAAACCCAAACGGAGACCGTACCTTCTAAAGAAAAAAGCTCTCTCCACTGGATTCTTCGAGTCTGGAACTAAACGGGATGATTCTTCCAAAGGTACTTTTAACAACAGTTCCCATTATCCTCATCACCATTGACTATTCCTAATTGACCTCAGTCTAACTTTCACTACTTCCGCTAAATCTCAATGCACGCAAGAAATTTCAACAAAACTTGGAAACTTTATCCCATTTATTTGGCGTTTAGACTTCGACTTTCCTTGTCACTCATCGCGTCCAAGTTCTCTACACGTTCTCCTAAAATAAAACAAAAACTTTATAACCGAACACAAGAAATCTATTCTCAGGAAACCTTTTCCAAGAAGCTTTTTCTTACTGAAATAAAATTTAAACTTTCAAAGAATACATGAAACACAGTAAGCTCGCATACAACAAGACATGCTACAGCTACACACCTACAATGACATGAAAGTTTAACTGAATGTGAAAGTAGTAGATTCTTGACATGTTCATAGGAAGTCTACAAGTCTACACTCTACGTCTACAGCATGTGATTTAGTTCTAGCTGTTTAATAATGGAAGGCTTTTAACCTTAGTTTACCGTGAGGATGTAAACTGTGATCATTATAATGCAGGAACACAGGCGATAGATTTCAAGGACACAGTTATTCGTTCTCAGAGTTACTAACCATGGATCGAATAATCTCGTGACTTAAGACGTACGAGATAACTTTTAACAAACAACTTAAACATTCCTCAAGTAACCTTCTTTCTCCATTCGTTTTGACTTTTCTCCCACAGGTTCCGAAGAGTTCGTTTATAGGTTAAACACATATCTCATTTCATAATTACGCAGTTGATTGATTAGACAATTAATGAGGTGCGGATAGGTAACACATAAAAAGAAGTTGAGATTACAAATTCCACACACAAAGTTTACATAAGACTAAATAACACTAAAACAACCCTGACCACAGAGATGACACTGTGGGAATAAGATTTGGCGTCCCAACAACCTCATTTTTCCCGACCTGATTGACACATTTGAGAAAAGTGACAAGTGCGGATAATTATTTTGGAACGACTCACTAAACTCCACCCATGATGCTTTTTAATTGACAACTCTTCCAAGCAATATCCATGTCTTCCTCTCCCTTTCCATACATCATAATAATATTCATACAGTAGTTGAAAAATAGATAATTGTCTTCTAACGAACAACCAACCAAATATCCCATTATCATTTAATCATCCATCCATCCTACCTCCCGTTGCCCGTTACTCATTTAACCCTCCCGACCTTACGGCCTAAAACTGCAAAAGGTCAAAACTCTCAAAACTTGAAGCGGTAAGCGAGCCAGAATGGGACTGCACCAGTCCACACAACCCTCTGTGATCTGTCTGTGGTCCGTATTAACAAGAATACCTGAATACCTTCTCCCTGCCTTCCACGAGGCAAAAATCCCAAGCAAAAGAATGCGAAAACTCATTTTGCACTTGTTTCCTTCTTATTTTTTGCCATTTTAAAGCAGCCACTTCTTCTTCTTCTTTCCTATTTTTAAACACATTTTTTGTCTACTCCAACTCTTTCCGAACTACAAACTACAAAACAAAGTCAAAATATCTATGCCGTCTCTTCTCCATCTCCCAATCTTGCCCGTCTCTTCTTATTCCTTAGTCGTTACATCTTCACATCAATTCTTCCACCAAAAACCACCCATACCAACCAACCTTCTGCACACTTACTTACTTACTCTGTTCTCTGTCATTTCCCTCTGATCCATAATCAAATCTCAGTTTATTGTCAGCTCATCAATCACAACATTCACAGTCGTTTGCCGTTTCGTAGAGACTTACACAAGCGCTTATTTAAGTATCTTTTTATTATACCCGCTAATTCATTAGTTTCAGTCTCTTATTATCTCCACAAATTCACAAAATCAAATCAACCTCAACTTCAAGATTAAGTGAATTAAAGACAAATACAAGTAACAGTCCTTTTCGCAAATGCAGACATTTTCCCGGATATTTCCCAAATTACAAAAAGTATTTCTCAAACTGTTTCAATGCTTATTATTATTTGCAAGGCGATTACATTTTTAGTACCACTTGCCATACAATTACAGATTACTACGACTTGCTATATGGTATCATGCATAGTAGGTAAAGTCCTGTAACTACTGATCAGACTGTCGTACTTTGTACTTATGCTAATCATCCTAGTCATCAATCAATTACAATATTTACAATTTACAATTCATAATTTAGCAATCGCCCATCAAACAACCTACTCATACAAAAAGACACAAGTTACGCCAATGCTTGCAAAAACTTCCAAAGAACTGAAAGAGATTTAAAACACGTACAAGTTATACATTTTACATACCTACGACGTAGAGGGTACACCCTTCGTTAAAAAGTCAATTATTTAACGTATGATCAAATGACAGTATACTGTTTGATGAAAAGAAATCAAAATGAACTTGATTGACATTAATATTAATAAATTAAATTCTGACGCACGTACAGAGTCGACTAACCCAGGGAGCGGAGCAGTTTTCGGTATCTCCCTCTCCCAATGCGTTGCTAATGACAGACTGAAAGGAATCAAGTCCTCCGGAGCTCCAGGCTCCACCGACCTGACCCGCAAAAGATCTCAGAACGGAAGTAGGTCCAGCCTTTCCTCCGTCACGGAACCAGCCAAGGAAGAACCCAAGGTCACTAATTAATTTAAACGACACTCCATACCACATACTCACACATCGAGGCATCCAAAATCTTGACTTCCTTTCGCCTCCCATTTTTGCAGGGCTCCTCCGAAAGTCTCTTCTGGGGGAAACGCCCAAGTCTCGTTCCTGTCGATCCTCTCTCAGCTGCTGGAGACATTCTTGGGGTAACTTGACTCCCCCTCACCTTATCCCCCGAATTTCATCTGAGCTTACTCAAAACCACCCCCATTGTATTCCAGGAGAGTCTTCAACCACCTCCGAAGTCAGTACCTGCCATTGTAACGGCGTGTGTTAATCATCTCGAGAACTATGGACTTCACACCACAGGGATTTTCCGAGTCAGTACTTCTCTCAAGCGAATCCGACAGGTAGGCTTATCGTTACGACGTACCTATTGAATGAGAAGTGTAACGATACCTTTTTTCCCACCAGCTCCGAGAGGAGATCGACGGAGGCAAAGAAATCAACTTCGGCGAGGAACACAGTCCGCACGACGTTGCTGCTTTACTCAAAGAATTCCTCAGAGACTTACCTGAGCCCCTGCTAAGTCGGGAGTTGTACCAAGCGTTCCTCAAGACCCAGAGTGAGTCTCCCCAACACCTCCGCCTCCTTCTCCCTCTCTCTCTCTCTCTAATGAACGCCCTGTTTCGTTTCCTCTCACCCTGCAGGGATCCGGAACAGGAAACAGCAACTCGAAGCAGTTCAGCATCTCATTCAACTGCTTCCCGTCCCCAACCGCGACACTCTCGCCTCCCTCCTCAGCTTCTTCGCAAAGGTGGTGGCCAACGCTGGAGACACGAGGACGAGTTCTGGAGAAATTCTGTCAGGGAACAAAATGGAGGGCTACTCATTGGCTACTCTCATCGCTCCGAACATCCTTCCCTGCATGCCATCCGAAGGGTCCTCCGTCGCCCCGGACTCCACTCTCACGAAGGAACGGAGGGAGTCTATCGACGTCGTCAACTATTTGATCTCCAATTATAGACTTCTCTTCGAAGTCTCTCCTGAACTTCTCCACGACGTGTACCTTCATCTGATGGACACGCAGCCAGAGTCTGTCGAAACTCTCCTCAAACTCAAGTCTCCTGATGAGTAAGTGTCGTGGGTGTTCGATGTCTTGTGTGTTGAAGCCTCACTGGAGTGACTTTTCTTTGTTCTGCAGGCCAGGAGATGAGGTGGAAACGAGTAGCGTGTTTGAAGGAAGCGAGTGTGGAGAACTTGCAGAACTTGACGAGCAAGTTGGAACAACAGCGACGACAACTCCGCGAGTGTTTAGACGGAGGGAAGAGGTGACTCACGAGGGAGCTGTGAGAGGGACTCTTGTGGGGGGGAGTTGCGAGGGGGCGGGAGGAGGAGGAGGAGGCCCGTCAAGACTGGAGAGGACTCGAGAACGGGGACGAGGGAAGAGGGAGAGAAGCAAAGACCGGGATGTCCAGAGTGGAGCTGAGTCCGACAGTTCGAGTACAAAGTCCAGTTCCAGATGGTTCCGCAGGACTCGCGGGGGGGAGAGCAAGACGAGGACTTCCAGTGACTCAGGTAGCGAGGCCTCAGTCACATCATATTTCGTCAGTCACATCGTATAAGATTTAAAACTAAAAGTGTTTGGTTGTGCAGGGAGCGAGAGGATGAAAGGACGGGATAGTAGCTTGGCTGAGAGACACCGGGCAAGTTCCTTGGACTCTGTGAACCCCAAAGAATTGGGGGGAGTGGGTGGAGGGGGGGAGGATGGAGGCGAGCGAATCTGTGAGAGCTTAAGGATCCCAGTGGAGCCCTTGAGCCGGAGACAGAGTTCTCCTGTGTTGGAGAGGAGTGGGATCATCACAGCCTCCCTCAAGATCCCCGTCCCACTCAATATTGACGACACTGACATTCCATTCATCGAGGATGACGAACTCCATCCCCACGGGAGACTCGTCCAGAGGTCACGCGGCAGGTCAGCCTCCACGGACTCCTCTGCTGTCACTAGAAGTCCTATGAGTAAGTACAGCCGCCCAAGGGCCGTGTCACATTGCAACCCTAACCGTCAACCCTTTTTCCCCAGGTGGAGCTCAGAGGCAGACATCCTCGGAGATGTCCAGTCCTCCAGGCTCACCCACAACATTCCCGTATGAAGAGATGACTGCCCGCATTCTTATTGGAGCTCCTTCCTCCGCACTCCCCGTCTCCTCCTCCCTCTCCACCATCACTACGTCTGTGTCCACTTCCTCCGACCCCTCCAAACTCCTCCTCCTCCAAACTTCCTCCGACTCTCCTCCTCCTTCACAACCTTTCTTCCCTCCCGCTGAACCAAAAGGTCTCGGGAAAGAAACGAAAGGAGCCAACATCGGCGGACTCATCAAATCCAAAACTGCTGATTTTGAAAAACTCGCCAAGATCTCGTCGGCATCTACTGGAGCCGCTGCAGGACCCTCGACAACTTCGACGACGTCCTCCATCGCTCCAAAAATGAGACTGAGGTCTCAAGAAAACATCGTACTCAAGCAACAGTTCCTCTTACGTCAACAACAGGGAGAAGGGAAAGGAGGAAGCAGCGGAGTGAAGCGTTCGGACTCCAAGAACAGAGATGACGGAGAACGACCTTCCACTTCTTCAGGCCAAAGGTCTCTCACAAGAAGACGCCATCTTATGGGCTCAGCTTCCTCCAGCGCTATCCTGGCTCCTCCATCCTCTTCCAACAGAGCTCCATCTCAGCCCATCAGTGTCACCGTACGCTCGGCGAACATCGGAGGAGGAGCTGCTGCTGCTCCAACAGCTTCTACGTCAACTGGAGGAACTCAGGCTGTTGGAACTCCTCCCCTTCCTAGTTCTCCTTCCCGGTGGAAACGCTCCGAAATCATCGCCAGTCGACAAGACTCTCACAACAAGTCGACAGACCCGGAAACCTTCGTGTAAAGTAAAATGTCAAACTTTCAACTTTGTTGGTGCTACTCACTGTCAGTCATTTCGAATCTTAAATTTAAACCTTCGTGCGTTCCCCTCGTTTACTGTTTACATTGCTTTCTCCTCGCTTCATTCTAACCGTAGTAAGTGTAATCACATCTCTTGCAGCGTACCTTCTCACGACGGCCAGCAACCAGTGCACTCAAATACCTGAACACCCCCCCCCATCCCTCCCCCCGTCCCCTCAACGCAATTAACATAATCAACCTATTTCTCTACAGAAATCTTCTATTCTCGTACGAAACCACATTGATACAAAAGAATAAACTCATATCTAGTTTCATAAATTCCTAGCAAAACGCTCCCAATTCACCTTCAATCCAACCCCCCCCCCCCCCACCGCGCACCGCCCCTCCTCCGGTTATTAAACTCTCACACAACGTTAAAACAGGACTAAATCAAAGTCATCCTCAGAAACAATTTTACAGAGATGCGATTGCACACACAAGCGCACTTTTTATGTGAGAAAGTGTGTTTTCACAGAGGCAGATTTATTAGGTAAGGTGTGAAACAAAAACTACTATGTATGTACATAATTAAACACTATATGTCTATCTAAATGTATATCATTATTCTATATGTATTTCAATAACTGATGTTGTAATATTTAGAAGCAAATGAATGTTAACAGTTTTATATGTATCTTTAGTTTACAACGTAAACTTGCACACATTCACCAGATTTTTACCAAAGTGAAAGTATATTATTATATAATGTATAGACTATAAGGGCAACAGGAAGAAGAAGAAGAAAAAGAAGAAGAAGAAGAAGAAAGCTAAAAGATCAACAAGGCAAGGAAAGGTGTGTCAAAAGAGTGTCAGGACTTTACTTTCAACTTTTAAGGGTGGAAAAAACCTTTTTCAAAAGTATTATGTGCTTAAGAATTTTTGATGTTCACATTAAAACAATTACACACTTATACACCACACATGCATTACTCCACAAATATTAAGTCACAGAGGTCACAAGAAGAGGTGTTTGGCTTTTCAAGTCCACTTACTCACCAAGAAGTCATCACTCGTTCATTAACATATTTTGAATTCATTCATTCTTGTTCTCTTAAGGCGTTGACGTTAGATGTTTGTATTGGTGTTGGTGTCATAAATGGAAATAAATGGGTCCTAAAAATCATCAACTCGTTTCCTGTCTGTTTCCTATTTCATATTGTGAAGTTTTTGTTGTTGCTTGGAGCATATTTACTTCACAGTGTTGGCACAAACCCAAGAAAGAAATTCTAGCAGTCTTAGACAGCCTGGACAAACTTTGCATGAATTCCAGCCATTCAGTCACTCATTCACCTTCATCGACTGCAATTACTCACCTCCTGTTCACAAGCTCCTTTTAGTCTCTATCTCTATTTTCCCATTCGTCATTACCATTCATTCAAATATTTACTCACAAGTCTCAAATTACGAACTATGAAAGTATACAGGTCTATTTTCAGCATTCTCTCGTTATCTTTACTCGTGTCATTGGTCAGGTCATTTCTGTACGACATTTTTAAGTGTAAATGCGACTACTACCTTCCAACGTTCATTGTTGCTGAAAGACAGTGTGGATATTGTGCTACATGCTACTGGGCACTCGAATTCTATCTGACTCAGATGGGATATCCTCCAGACAACGATCTCCAACTTCCTTCCATCACGGAGTTGCAAACAAAATGGCAAACTATCATGATGAACTACGAAGAGCATATGACCCGTCCGAAAACAGTATGCATTCTGTAGCCTTACCACATGATAACCTGAAACATGAGCTCATCTTTCCAAGTCCCATCTGTAATGTTTGCTTTACTTTACCTCCCACAGAAGGAAGAAGGATGCAAAACGGAGTTGCAAACTTGTGAAGGTCTCATGAAAAAACTCATCATTAATGAATGCAATCGACTTGAGTCATCCCTTAAAGTTGGCGAACAATTAATCTACCCCTCTGAAGAAGAAGACGCTTATCCCGTTAAAATATATTTCAGTAGGAGGTTTATGTGGGGTACAAATTGGACGGGTTATTTTACAGCAGTTATTCATCCCAATCAAAACCCTTACATTATCAAATGTCCTACTGGATTTTTCCTCGGCAGCTATCACTTCACATTAAGTTACTTGTTGAACACTAAGAACATTGAGTACTTTGGAACAATGATGCTCTACGACTTACTTCATTTTATTCCAAAAGAACAAAAGAAAATGTACACATGTAATGCTGTCGAATGGGTGAGGCTCAACCTTTTACGGAATGTTACAGAGTACAAGGAAAATTTTTGCAGACAGAAGTTTTCCAAAGACCGATCCTATGACGGCTATGTCTGCGACACAGAAGATGATCCCGTAGTTAAGGAGGAAATCAATAAGGGTCTCCCAGTCTTCTGCGAAAACGCCTACAACTTCACAGTTGTAGGTGGAAATGAAATAATTGACTACAACATGGATGCTCACCACGAAAAAGAATGCGATCTTAGGGACGACTGTGAAGTGATGTCTGATCAACCTCAGCTTCAATAAAGTCGTAGTCAAAACTGCTTTACATATTTGTCAATAACTGACTCCTAATTTTCATGACAATTCACTTGGCATTCAACAGTCGACTGAATAATCTCAACTGTCAGTTCCATCTGGTTGCAACAATTAACCTAATTAATTCGCAGATTCCTCCTTATTCACAACTATCAATATAACAATTAAACTACTCTGCTAGTTTCTCGAACCAGACATTCCGACATTAGTATTTCACAGCTAAGCATCTTCCAATTTTTACTACAAATCCAGTGACAATGGAGTGGTCCGTGTTAGGCTTTCACACCTTCAATTTTCTTGCATCCATAGGAGCTTATCTGTTTCTGTCCAGTGGTGGTGGTGATCCTGAAAGCCGACACCCTTCTTCGTTATCTGATTTACCAGTGAGCATAATTTATATTCATACTCAACATTCAGTTTATTTATTTATTCTGAGTATCTTACTTTTAATGCAATTCTTATCGATTCTCAGACTTTGGGATTAAATTCCGTTGCTCAATCACTCGTCTCAAATGACATCTCCACAGCTCAGGAAACCTGGGAAGAAGTTCTCAAGGACGTTTCGCTCAATCGAAGTCAAATTCATGAGAGTCTGACTTACATCATAGTTCGGGTGGAAACTTATCTTTTACAGGATGAGGAGATCCCGTGTTGTAACCTAATTCTCGTGACTTTACTGAAATTCATCCGACTTGCCACTTCTCAATCCTCCTCAATTCTTTCCCACAAAGCACAATTACACGCGAGAGTCCTACAAATGATCAAATCTACTTCCATTTTCTCAAATGAAACAAATTATAAAAATCTTGAAGGAGTTTTCGTCGTTGCTAAATCTGCAGCTGACCAACGAATCGAGCATATCCCATTCATGCGACTGAATTCAACAGAGATTTTAAGTCTGAGGCAAATGATTCCTATGCCTTTCTGGTTGCTAGCAACACAGAGGAATGTCGTAATTCAATCTGTTAGATATGAAAGTTTCCTTTATGTTGGACGCGAAGGGACCGATTCGCCTTTCCAAGTTAGTTTACTTCTTTTGAAATCAGTTTTCAGGTTTGTTATGCTACTAATTTATTTGTAGTTGTTCCTGTGGAATCGAAAACATTTCACGAACAGGAATCAAGCAGCTTTTCGCTTGCTGCTTCAAGAAGACCAAGAGATCTCTCTTTCCGATAGTTGTGGTAGACTTCCGAGCTTCTCGCTGTACCAACCTTTGATGACAAGGATCGTGATGAGTCAGTGTTGCTTCAATACCGAATCCAAAGAAGAAGAAGAACATCATGAAGATATTCCTTCGCTACTTGCAAACCCATTTTCAGAAAAAGACAAAAACAACTGTGATGTCACGTGGACTGTACAGTTTATTAATTTCAATGGAGACTTTAGACTTCGAATCCGCAGTAGTTGTCTCGATGGAACTTTAATGGCTCTTCCCCCAGGAAATAATTTTACTTCCAGAAGCCACGTTCAGATTTCTATTTTTCCTCATAACCAATTAAATGACGAGTCCATCTGGAAATTCAGTTTGCACTAACTAATATCCAGTTATAATTCCCAAGTCCTTAAAAACTAAGCTACCCGTCATTTATTATTCATAAACAGAAGTAGCTGAGTCGTATATTTCCCAGCATAAGAACATATCCCATCAGTTACCAAGAGTTATCGATTTCAAAATGTATATCTCACTTTACTAATAAGTATCAAATTATTATTGTTATCAGCTGGAATGAGCAGTTTTTCAGATAGTAAGCAATGAAATCGTTTGAGATGGACAATCGATAAGCAGCCAATGAAGAAATAATACATTAAAAGGCAACGAGGTATCACACTACAAATACGCAAGCAATTGCGTAATAAATGTTTATCTTGTCTTTGTAATTTGAGAAGAACTTTGCAAGTTGCTCTTTATGCTCCTTCAATAAACATTCATGTGATTTCAGACACATGCAAATAACTTGAAAACTGAATGGACAAACATTAATATTTACTATCCCAATCCCCAAGCTGTATAATGTCTCATATGTATCATGTAATAACGTATTTTTCATAAGTAATTGTCTGTCGTCTGTATTCTAGAGCTTGATTTAGTGAAATATAAAAAAACAAGTTTTATTGCTGTCTTATTGCTAAATGCATTCACATAGATCCACAGTATCTATTAATTCAACCAAAGATTTAAACTTTATCGAGTAGTATTTTAGAGATTCGTCATTTTGAGGTCTTAAACTTGTGGAAAGTCAGAATTATGAAGAGACAACTTTAACTGAATTGAATGTTTAATATTTCAGTATTTTTATTAACATCATATCTTCAGGCCTCCTAAATGGGAAATCTATGAAAACTCCGCTCAGCAGTACATTATTATTGTCAGTTTTCACACTGCCGGGTTCTTCTTAAATCCTTTTGTTGACAGTTCTACAAATGCCACAAGTGGAAAGTTCTTGGGAATGTTTAGCGTATGACAAGAAAGACCCAATTTGGAACATGGTCGCTTAGCAAACCAGGTTTCATGCTGTAAAAACACACTCAAGAACATAAACGGCAATACAATCTGACCTCGACTAACATATCTGCTCATCGTACTTATCATTCGACATCAATGATAGTAATGATACTATTGCAGAATCACTAACTTCTAACCTACATAAATTACCTCAACCTTCTGATTCCAACTTCCACGTTGATCAATTTAATACCTAGCTACATCAATGAGTCATAATCATAACAACTCCACGACTGCATCCTACTTCGAAACGTATGCATTTAATTGTCCATTGTATAAAACGTTCTTTTTAATTGGGGTTTTTTACCAACGACAACTCATTCCATGGTTAATACTGTAAACTTTTAATATGAGGCAAACATATTATCAAGTAGAATGGGGGACACTGACGACTTGGAGTACTTAACGATATGCGACCTGTGACCACAA
Source organism: Isotomurus pseudopalustris (assembly GCA_034698685.1). NCBI lineage: Eukaryota > Metazoa > Arthropoda > Collembola > Entomobryomorpha > Isotomidae > Isotomurus > Isotomurus pseudopalustris. The sequence continues at coordinate 20,441 of JAQGBV010000505.1, forward strand.
GTCTGTACGTTATTATGTAAAAAGATCTGATTGTTCAAATGAAATAAACAATATTACAGTTCGCATTAAACCCGGAACATTGATTTTAAATAAGAGTTAATTTTAGACCTGAGCCTCAAACGTTTCGATCAAACATTATGAAAGTTTCATTCATTTACTCATTCGCACAAATAACATTGACCATCCATAATTGCAGTTAAAAGTAATGGTGCATGTTCATAGCTCTACTTAACTATATATATACGCGCATAGCATAGGTGCAACTCCACCCGTGTTATCCAGAACTTAATTACAACGTTCTTTGTGCATTAAGCGGAGGCTAGAGACTGCCAATACTATTTAGGTCCTCCTCGTTTAGATTTGCATAACCGTTGCACTTGTTGTATTAAGTATGCAACTAAGCTTAGCCTGATTCTTCAACTGTTTAACAATATGGGATGAATTAGCAAAATGTTTGCTGAAGAATCATAGGCTCTTTAAGAAGCTCTGCCCACCGCAGCTTTCACATAAATAGACGCACTCGGAGGCTTTGAAGGCATCACGCTTTACATTCGTTCTCTTTCATTTCATACTCCACTTCTGCGTTGCATTGTCCTGAATAATTTCATTCCAGAAAAGTTCTATTTGCTTTCACAGTTTCCAATTCTAATTAAAATGGGGATTGCAGTGAGTACGCTGGCAAATTACTTGCAAGGGCAAGTCGACTTGGAAGACCCTACTTACTTCATTGCCTACTTGGCTGGTACAGTAGGACTGATAACATTCCTTTGTCTGGTGAAAGCATATGGGCTTCAGTTTATCCTTACCAGTCTTCGATCCGTTGAAGCAGACGACACACAAGATACCGATGATGAGGAAGAGGAACTTAGCGACACTGAGGATGTCGAATTTGACGCTTCAAATCCTTCCAAGAGAGTTCCAGTTGAAGAACTCACCGACACTGAGGCTGAGGTTGCCGATTTCGACACTTCAAATCCTTCCAAGAGAGTTCCAGTTTCAGTCAACTTTCATTTCACTCGGGTATGCAACTACGCTTGCGGATTTTGTTTCCACACCGCTAAGACAAGCCACTTGACTCCCTTGGAAGACGCAAAACGTGGACTTCAAATGCTAGCTGACAAAGGGATGAAGAAGCTGAACTTATCTGGAGGCGAGCCTTTCACTCAGGAGAAGTATGTGGGCGAAATCTGCAAGTTTTCAAAGGAAGTCTTAAAGCTGCAATCCATCTCCATTGTGTCTAACGGAAGCAAAATCCGGAAGCAGTTCTTCACCATCTACGGGAGGTACTTGGACATTCTCGCCATATCCGTGGATTCCTTTGATGAAGAAACCAACATCAAAATCGGACGGGGTAAGACAAGCTCCGTTTACTTTTCACCAATTAAAGTTTATTACGGCTATGAGGATGAAAGTGGTTAGTACTGGTTAGATACTAGGTGTGTCTCACATGGCCTCTCCCATATCTCAAACTGAACTTAATTATTTATTTAACTTTACTGACTCCTGAATTTCTACTTTGCAGGGAAAGGCAAGCATTTGCAGAAGTTGCAGGACATAGCCAGGTGGTGCACCGAGTTTGGAGTCAAGTTCAAGCTGAATTCGGTTATCAACCGATATAACCATGAGGAGGACTTCTCAGAACACATCGCTTGTCTGAACCCAGCCCGGTGGAAGTGCTTCCAAGTTCTTCAAGTGGACACAGAGAATGCTGGAGAACAAGCGAAGAGGGACTGTGCTCCGTTCCTCATCTCCGACGAAGAATTCGACGCCTTTTGCGACCGTCACAAGCATCTCGAATGCTTTGTTCCCGAGTCCAACCGGATGATGAAGAGCTCTTACATCATTCTTGATGAGTACATGCGATTCCTCTCCAAGGGGGACGAGTATAAGGAAACCAAGTCAATCCTCGAAGGCGATTTGGATGAGCTTCTTATGCAAACTGACTGGGAACCGGATGTCTTTGTTGAGCGTGGAGGCGTCTACGATTGGACGAAAGAGAATGGATGCGCCTCTGGAAACGACCCAGCTCTCAATTGGTAATCATCTGCTCTACGAATCTCATTACCTTGCCCACATTTTCTTATGCATTATTATTATTTTAATTACCTTTCCTGTTAATTACGCAGTAACTATATTCTGCAATACTTATGTACATCAATTGATTAGTGATTACTCTACAATTAATTTTAAGTAATATAAGTTTAGATTTTTGATCATGTAATTCTTCTCGTGTTTATGTATAATAATGTGGAGTGTGGAAGTGTGAAGCGTAATCGCTTGTCGTTCTAATAAATAAATTGCCTTACAACAGAAGTACTTAAGCATGGTTAATTTCAAGAAACATTAAAAAATTAGGAAGATCAGGAGCGATTTTTAATCTCATTTGAATTGTTTCGGCTCAAACATTTCTAAAATCGTTTATAATCTTAATTTTTTAGATTCATTAAATAATTTCTTAATAATGTAAGGTACGGAAAATTATGAAAAGAACACATTTTCAGCCGATTGAAACTTGAAACTGGCATAATCATCAATATGAAATGCATGATGACCATGGAACATCGAAACAATACGGTAGGATAGTAGAAGGCAGTAGTTAGTAGCTTAATAGTAGTCTTCCGGATCACCAACAAATTCACATAGGTCATCATAACTGAGTTCCAAGACTACTCCGTCAGGTAGCTTCACAACAGCTGTTTCTTTTCTTCGATTTTTCTCAACAAGTTCTCCTACACTACCCTTACGTTTCCCATGAAGGATGCAAATTGGTGTATGAGGATCGCGAGGTATCACAGTTTCAAGTTGGCTTGTGCGAATTTCTTCAAGTAACGAGCTTCCATGCTCCGACCGCAGAATAAAGCTGTCTGCCTCCACTACATCTACAACGACAAACTACCAGAACAGAAGAGATTAATTGGACATCCTTGATAAATAAAGTCGAAAAATTGAAAGAACTGTACCTTCTTTTCGTAATGCTTTCCGTGTTTGTATTTTTTATCAATAAACCTCACTTTCAAGTTAGGCCGAACCCATAGCTGCCGAGTGTGATTTTTTGTACTGCTACTGGATTTATGAGAGTTCCGGTTATCGTTTCCATCTTGCTGTTTTGACTTATTGTCCTTTGAGTCTTCGTGCTTCGAGCTTTTTCGGCTAGATGAATCATCATCTTTCTTGCTCCGTTTTCTATCAGGTGAGTATTCTCGTTCTCTCTTTTTTAAGTCTTCTGATTCCCTATGTTTACGGTCCTTTTCGTCGTGTTTCTTCTTATATGTATCATATTGATCATAATCTGCAAAACAATTTGTCTCTCATAAAACACTAATTCAAAATTTAAAAAATTATTTTTAAACTTACTCAAAACTTTCGACTTCTTGTCAAATTCCTTTTCTGACACTAAAGTCATGTGAAACTTGGAAACTGTTGTCATTTTCTTGTTAATTGCTAATTTTATTATCACTCGATTAATATCTTCATCAAACGATTCAATCTGTAAATACCAAGCATCATTCTCAATAATTAGGTACTTTTTTAAGCAAACATTCGATCACTAAGGTGTATCACTTACCCTGCCATACATTCCTTTATCTGGCCCCTTCAAAATCACTGCCCCAGCGCCGATCTTGAAGCGAAGTTCTTCTTCCTCTTCTTGTGGAACAGATGATGGCCCAACATCTTTGTTCGTCTTTGGTCTTTCAGCCCCTAACCCTAATCCTTTAGGTCTCAACTGTGGCTCCAACATTACAATATTTCTGTAAAACCAATAATACTTTTAAGTTGAGTAATAGCAATTCATGCATAAGAGATTTTTTTGAAATACTTGAATACGCATAAATTACTTTTTGTTAGTCAAACCAATTCCTTCTGTCTTTTTCCATCCCATTCCTCGCAGCATGGCCATGCCGAATTCGTCAATAGGTATTCTCTCATAATCGTCCATCGTTGACTAATGGAACAGTTTAAAATATTAAGTCAGTATTTCTTCATATTATCACTAGAAATAAAAATATCATCAAATCATAAAACATACTTGCTCAGGGCGCAAAGATACGTCCATATTATCGTCTTCTTCGAATCCATTTGGAATTTGGTTTTGTAGTAATAGAGGAACATCGGTGCCACTTTTACGTACATCGGTGCTTGAGTCATCTATGAAAGAAACAATTCCAATACTAGTTAGGCTAAACTATCAGCATCTAAAATAATAATATATATTATAAATCAGAATTAAGTTCTTAATTTTGAAATGACTTACTTAGAAGTTCTTTGATTGCTTGCTTTTCCAAGTCACTAACACCTCCTTGTACTACTTCCTCTACTTTCAATACTTTTCCGTCTTTATCCTTGTCTGAAGGAGATCCAGGAGGACTGTCACTATTAGGGATGAACAGCTTTTGACTCGAACCAGTTTCGACCCTCCACTCATTTTTGGAAATCAATGGAATCACCAATTCCTTCTTCTCTTCCTTCCTCTTCGTCCTATAAATCAAACAAACACTAATTTCACAAAATACAATAACACAAGTATCGTCGCAAATCTTCCTTGTCATGTTTATGTTACCAATCGACAACAAATCCTAAATTTAAAAAATATAATCTGCCTTACCCTTTAATTTCGTTTCCTTGCACAGAAACCACAAAGTCCTTATCATCCTCGTCATCTAAAGTAGACTCGTCACGTAATTTAGAGTCTGCCAATTTTTTACTTTCAGTTTTCTTTGAAAAATTAAACGAGATCATTCTGCTAAACGTCTTAAATTGCAATATAACAAGTAAATATTAACACCACTTTCTCCTTTCTATTCTCAACACCCTTTTTCAGCGCTGTCAAAAGAACGCTGGTCTGAATAATCGTGTAACTGGACACTACGCTCCCACTGTTAAGTCTTTCTCAGTTTAATATGTCCTTAAAAATTCAAATTGAAACACTACAAAAAGCTATTAGTTCAAAAAAGTCAAAACTTCCACTGCCCGCAACAAGAGTAACGATTATGCTGATGTTTGTATTTCCCGCTGCTTTAACTCAATGCTTCCTACCGACCCAGTGGTCTTGTAATATTCATCCACGGCCGCACGGATTGTATCAATTATAGCGCATCTTCATCACTCTTCACAAATCACAACTAAATGCCAACTTATTATCAAACGATGTACTTCATTTTCCACATCGTGCAATAAAATAAAGCCAATTTCGGAAACTATATTTGTATTATGTGAAATTACTCTATTGTTACTTTTACTTACGACACTACGAACTTAATATCACAAGGAGTTGTATCATCACCTGGTCATATACTATTTACAATCATAGACGTACTTCACATGCAACATTTGTAACAGCTTTACAATCGGAATTTCTATCTGAATCTTCACAATTCCTTTTTTTGAAAGAAGGTGGACTTCGTATTGTTATTATAAACCTAATTAATTAAATACGAATTCTTAACTCTAATTTGAAGAAGATAATACATTTTAAATGAAACTAATTTGTTACTGCTTAAAATACTCTTCCAACTTAAAAATCAACAAGGAATTTAATTCACACTAAATTCTCGCAATAATAAAATCAATCTGCCTGTCCAACACCCCAGTAATTTACTCCTGAACGAATTGCTCCAGCTCTGGAACAATGCACTCTACTCATCCTTGCTAGCTGACTGTCGCGTTTGTATACCACCAGATCTAGAATAGAAACACAAAATTAGTTGAGTGAATACTTCACAAATTGACAAAGTTTGGTTTTTACTGGTTAACTTGCCTTTGGCGACTTGGTTGCCCATTCTGATTTGAAGGCCGACTCCGACTTCGAGACCGACTCTGAGATGGTGTTCGACTCTGTATAGTGTTACGAGAGTTACCACGACCACGACCACGACCGCGGCTACGTTGTCGTCCACCACCCGCAACATGAGCCTGTTCAAATGCCGAAGGACC
>JAQGBV010000506.1:0-26344 GCA_034698685.1 Isotomurus pseudopalustris
GAAGTTTCGCACATGTGGTCGAATGCCCGTAGTACTTTCATTGTTATCATGAGTTCTGGCTCGATTTTTTCAAGAGTTTTTTTATCATTGGCTTTGCTGGCTCGGTCCTTTTTCTTTTGCATATTTTTAACGTCTCTGAATACAGGCAGAATGAAAGGATCTTCAAATGATAAAATGAACAGCTTTGATTGGTATAATTTAAGGCATACTTGAGTAGTTTAAGAAATCCAGATTTCCTGAACTTGTTGATACTGCAGATGCTGACTGCAGGGTAAGGAATCCGGGCTACTGAAGTCTGGGCTGTTTGAAATGAGACGATTACAGGACTTTCGTAGTACTGGTGCAGCACTCCATACACGAAATACGCTGCCCCAATCGATGACGCTATGATAAGAATCAGCCAAACTACCCTGTGTTACAAAAAGTACAGTGAAGTAGAAGTTATGTTAGTTTTGGAGCAGCTGCTAAGCTGAGTTCTGCACCTTTCCCAAACTGGACGGTCTCTCTGAGATAGGTACTTAACTCCATGAATGCTGGAGTCAAATAGGAGGCTATTGAAACTGTGAGGATCGGGAGCCTTGTCATCTTCGTCCTGACGAGTTGGCTTGGGTTCCATGTAAAGAGACTAAATACGCTGCTGATGAAAGCTGAATCCTTCAAAGTTGCATCCTGAATGTCCTGAATGACATTGTACGAATTGTGAAAGTCCTTAGTACAGTATAGAGACTTGAATCTGGCTAATACGCAATAGACTTAATGGGAAACACGATTTGAAAATATCAACAATTTTCTATGAATAATAAATAATCTCATGCCCATGTTTGTTGGAAAATTACTTATGACCAAGGACGTAAACACTACATAATTATGATAAATTGGAGCAGGCAATTACAGCTCGAACAGCGGTAGCAACAAAATAAAGATTGATGAAGCAGCTCGATTACCCTTTCGAATCGGGAAACACCAATTTAATTCAACAACTTGGGAACATAGACTTAATAGAATAGATATCACATTATATATTATTTTGTTTGGCAGGGTTGTGTTGAGATAGTTAAGCATTTATTACTGAATTCTCTAATCCAGTAAGGCCGTACGCGGAAATATTCCTGGGTGACTCGACAGGATTTACTGAGGGACTCTTCGCTTTGAGATCTTGAAGTAGGTGAACTTGATAATGTAAACGATCGGTTCGATTATTCCCATGATACTCATTCCCAAGAAAAGTCCCAAGATTCCTCCAATATTTGCTGAAATAGAAAATAAGGTTCAGTAAGAAGTTTACAAATCAAGTTACAAGGTGGTGGCATACCGATGAGATCATTAGTGCCGTACAGCTTCTTCCTCACACGAGAGTAGACATTGTCCGATCCAAAGTAGACATGGACGATACTCACATTCTCCTTGGCCCTATCAAAGAAAGAGGATATTTACTTATTATTTAAGTACGTTTAATTACAAGAATGGATCCTTACCAGCTCGGTTTATTGTTGTCTTTGTCCATCCAAATCCGTGGATCTGCTACAATCGGCAAAGTGGATGTCTGGACTCTGTATTCAATGCGATTGCAACCCGGAAAGCAATCTTTGCAGTAAGTACTGTTTACTTCATCAATATCTCCAGCTAACCGTAAAATTTGAGCTGAGTAAACAATAAAATACATGAAAAATTAAGGTCAATTTTGGCTCTTTAAATTAGTATAACAACCTCTGATTCTTTCTGAACATGCTAGAGTCTCTCCTTCGCACAAGGCCAAATCTGGTTTTAGACTGGGGACTGAAAAATTGAATTTGATAACCTTAGTTTTGAATCATTATTATTGACCGATTTTCAGATAAGTTTCAAATTGTAAGAGCAGGTATTAAAAGATTCACTTACATGGGAGATCATATCTTACGCAGCTGCAATTAGCCAACACAAGATTAGCGACACACTCATCGATGCAATTACTCTGAGTGTACACATTATAGAGATCCAACGGTTGTTCTTGTGAAAAGTAGCAATATCGACTCTCCTAAATTCAGTTTTAAATTGAAATGAAGAAAACAACAGTGAAAGAAAAGTAATAAAAACTTACTGGGGATAAATCTTTGATGCTCTCATCCGCAATTGTGAGATCTGCTTGAACATTCATGAAAACCTCAAGTCCGGGTCCCAACGCCAGTCCGAAGTCTTTGACTTTAGGATCTTCTATTGGGGGATGGGCCACCATCTGTGGAAGTTGCAAGAAAGCTACGTTTAGTTGCATTTACTAATGTTCGCAAAGTAACATTTAATATTAGGAGATCTTACTTACTAGAAATCCAAACCCTGAATTTCCACCGCAGTAGTACTCTCCCAATTCGGGATTCAAAAGAAACGAAAGTCCCGATCCTTGGCCAGCTTTTCTCTGTCTTCTCGGAAACTTCCGTTTATTCTCCTGTTCATCCTTCTCGTCAATGATAATGTGTTTGTCAATGTCAAAGGTTGTCCAATCCTGTTTCTCTTCATGTGTCATGGTCGATAAGTCGTGGGCGTATCCTGGTGTACCACTGTAACAAATTTTGATGTTTTTTTAAAACCTCGAAATTCAGCCTTCATGCGGATATTCAGCCTCGTTGTATTTGTCCACACAGACTGCACTTACATCCAAACCTTGGAATTTAACTGCTTAGGAATCATGTTGAAGGTGCAGCAGGCTCCGTATGGTGTGTATTTGTACAAGAAGCTCGTGCTGCAGTTGAAAGCCTCACCTTCCCACATACATAAGGGAATCATATCGGAACAACTTTGTTCTGCGTACTGTGCCAAAAAAGTTTTCAATATTGTTTAACTGGTTTAGCTGGATACCTTAAGTTGTCAGTTTGTAATACCAACCTCGTTCAATAAGGCCATAAAATCCGGATTTAGTGCGTCCCTCAGGCTAATTTTCCTGTCATATTCCAAATCTAACCCCCGGTCCTTCAGATTTGTCGTCGTTTCATTAATGGAATAATTGAAATAGACATGAAAGCTGTTCGAAGTTGCACACAAATCTTCGAATGCCCGCAGTACCTTCATTCGCATTAAGAGTTCTGGCTCGATTTTTTTAACTGTTTTCTGATCATTGGCTTTGCTTGCTCGATCCCGATTTTCTTGCATTTTTTTAACCTCCCTGAAAACAAGTGGAATAAAAGAAATTCAGATAATTACTATACGAACGAAGTCTTACATAGGTGGGTAGTATAGTTATTGCAATAACTTAAGGCGTACTTGAGTAGTTTAAGAAATCGAGACTTTCTGAACCTGTTGACACTGCAAACGCTGACTGCAGGGTAAGGAATCCGGGCTACTGAAGTCTGGGCTGTTTGAAATGAGACGATTACAGGACTTTCGTAGTATTGGTGCAGCACTCCATACACGAAATACGCTGCCCCAATCGATGACGCTATGATTAGAATCAGCCACGCTACTCTGAATTCAAAAGAAAAGCAAAATATTCCAGTGACCCAGAAATATTGGCACAATTTTGTGGTCTAACTGCTATGTTGAGTTTTGAACCTTTCCCAAACTGGACGATCTGTCTGAGATAAATACTTCACTCCATGAATGCTGGATTCAAATAGGAGGCTATTGAAACTGTGAGGATCGGGAGCCTCATCCTCTTCGGTCTTACGAGTTGGCTTGGGCTCCATGTCCAAAGACGCTGCTAAATCCTCCAACAGTTAAGTCGTCGCTGATTGCAAGTTGTATGAATTTAAAAATCAGTCTAGACTTGTAAGAAAAATGAGCTAAAATGGCGCAGGAGATTTTGCAAACTTGCTGAGTAGAACGAGAATGTGAATTGACGATCAATACCTATCTATGAATAATGAATCAAGTAATTTTCGTAAGACAAAATTACATGCCGTGTGTGTTGGATAATTATTTGTGATCAAGAGGAATAAAGTAGGGGAACACACGGACAACACTGCATATTATGAGAAATTTGAGGAGGAAATTAGAGTGGGACTAACTCCAATAACAGCAGATATTAATTAGAAAAAGATCGAAGAAGAAACATGGTGAACTATCCATTCAAACATCTTTAATTCTAATTACCGATAAAATGTGGTGAAACAATCAATAAATCTATTTTAACCACGAACTTGGATTTATCATCTTAAGAATTATCACATCTTTCTTTGTAGGTTTGACAAAGATTAGGCTTATCCAACCTATAACTACAACACCCAAAATCCACCAAGCATTAACATTGTATGGAAAGGGATCGCTAGATTGATAACCGGAACTGAGGAGGGAATTAAACACAGCTGTGAAAACTAGTCCTCCGACGACTCCAGCTATTGACCAAGCCGTTAAGATGACCCCATGACAAGCTCCAATATTTCTTGGTCCGAATTTATCGCATAAGAAGGCAGGAATGACGGAGAATCCAGCGCCATAACAGGCAGTGAGGGTCCACATAGTCAGGAGAAAGGCCCAATATGTCCGTGACCAAGTAATGAAGCAGAATGCAATTAGAATTACGAGCTGCACTGTGAGTATTACTATGTAACAGTTCTTCCGTCCAATGTAATCGGATGAAACAGAGAACAGCAGACGTCCTGCTAAGTTGAACCCACCGTTTATGGAAACAGCGATAGTTGCAGCGTCTGTAGTCTGTCCGAATATGTCGGTTACCATATTAGACATTCGGGAGATTAGAACAAGACCGAAAACAATATTGGATAGGAAAGCTACGTAGATTAGCCGGAAGTCTTTCGAAATGAGAGCTTCCATAAGTGTCCACTCCTCTTCCTTCTCAGTTATTGGAGCGTCTTCAGGAGATGTGGGGATATTGTTTATGGTAGTTATAGACTTGAGATCGATTGCTGTCCCGATTGTTGTTAGAGACCCTACAGAATAATTCGGAGGAGGTGTTCTCAGCACAAAAGCAGACAAAGTCATACATACGAAGTAGGAACATCCTAAGATAAGAAATGTCAATGGAAGTCCAAATATTCCCAGTAAGACTGTTTGCACTTTTGCCATCGCAATGGATCCAGCTCCAAAACCACACACAGCAACTCCTCCACTCAATCCTCTGCGGTCAGGAAACCACTTTTGAAGTGCAGACACAGGAGAAATGTAACAGAGTCCGATTCCAAGACCTCCGATCTGAATGCAATTAATAACATAGTGATTTAGCAGGTTAATCAGCCGTGCAAGGTGGCGTTAGTTTCTCGGTAGGTTGATTAATTAATTAAGTACCACTCCATATCCTAAGAAAACGAGCCAAAGCTGCTGCATGTAGAGGGCCAACGCAGTAAGTAGATTTCCGGTGAAGAACAGTGAAGACCCTAGCAGGCATCCTTTCTTTGGTCCATTTCTTTCCAGCCATGGACCCATAACAGCAGCTGATAATCCTAAGCAGCCTATTGCTATTGTAAATGTAATTGGTGCCATGTTTGTTACTTCTCCATAAATCTGAATGTCTATAGGCTTATTGAATACGCTCCAAGCGTAAAGAGATCCTGTGCAGAACTGAGGAATCACTGCTGCAGGCATGCAAAACCATCGGGAGTAAGGAATTCCTGGAAACAGGAAGGCTTCCGAGGCTACTTGGGCCTCCGATTTTATACATTTTGTATTCCTACAAAATTTAGTTTGTACATTAGCTTCAAAATTAAAAGGTAAGAAGAGTTTGTAGTCTAGCTTACCCATAGTGGTTCTGTATTAGTTTAAGTATTTTATTTGGCTCTTGAGGAGCCTGGGACTTCTCCATCGTTCTACAATGAAAGCACTTGTTCCAAGTAAGATGAAATTAATGTAGTTATTACAGATAATAAGTGTCAAGACTTCATGGAGATGATACAGAGATCATCTGTTATGTGAGAAGGATTGAATCCATTTACTGACTGTGTTGGAATGGGGAAATGAATTGAATATAGTCTTTTATTAAAACTGGTTGAATCATTGAAGACAAGTGTATTACTTTGAACTTGAAGTTTTAGTCAAAAAATTATATCAGGCTACGTTCAGAAAAACTGACTGAGTATAGAAGTGCGTGTGTATAAAATAAAACCACTTTGCCTGTGTTACTTAATCTCATTTTGGCGAGCAAAAGAAGAGACGAGGTAGATATGTAATGATTCCATTGAATTCAGATGTAGCTAAATGACTTCCACATTTTATAACATGCATGTCAGATTGATGTTGCTGGTAAAGTAAACGAAGGTTACGCGAGGAAACTAGCGTAGCAAGATTATAAAACAAGCAAGACCCACATTTGCAAGTTTAAAGCTAAATTTTTTTAATGGCTAGAATACAACAAGTTGAGTTTTAGAGTATTATTAGAATGCTGCATTATCATTAAAAGGAAACAATAGTGAATAGGTTGACGAAGAAGATTTTCATTTAATTTAATGCGATGATTCTATTATAACAACTACTTAGCCATTAAGTAGCTTACATTAAAGCTCATCTGTAATTCCTCAAAGAAATGAACTTCAAACAATGCCAACAAAAAAATAACAAGAACACACAGAAGCATTAACGATTAACACATTTCCATTACTTTTAAATTCACTGGAAGTTGCACGTAGAATATACTATCAATTTTGAATGTCCTTTAGATAATCTCGTTTTTCAAAATGAGTCTGGTGGAAAGATGTGTCTCAATTTTAAATCAACAATTTTAATAAATAGATTGTAGGGCACTTTCGTGAGTAAGCACTCATGGTTTAACAATTATACTCCGTAATGAAGATTGACAGATGTGTGTCGTCTCCCTGTGAGGATGAACAGGTTAAAGTAATTACTGTTTTACGCAGTTATGAAATACAGTGTAAGTACATTGCAATGTATAAAACTATTTAATAATCGCAAGTAATGTTTCTTGATTTCTCTATTAAACTATTTCATCACAAACTCACAACTGTTGTAATGTTACGTACTTCCTCTACTGAGTCTACTGCACTATTTATCGTTTACAACCTTTATTAAGCATTTTTTTAATTTACACTTTCTGTAGACTTTATGAGCTGGAGGTTTTTACAAACTGACAGCGATTAAAGAATAGTATTAACTGAAGACACCGAATTCAATATCGGATGTGATGGCTGCAAATATAATCTGCATTAAATTATAGAACGTTAAAAGACGGGAATAAAGTTGAATGTACATAAATAGATGGGAATATTCAAAAGATTAATCAATAGAATGATAATCTGATTTCTGAATTAGAGTACGAAAATCCTTTTGCTGAACGTAAATAACAAAAAACAAAGCAAGCACTATCGGCTTACGAAGTAGTTAAAGACTTCAGGCGAGTGAGATCAGTAGGACCGACCCTAATCGATTTTTGGCAGTCAGTGAAAAGGTTTGGGTCCAAAGCCTTGCCATAGTACATAGATGAGACCACCTCGCACAATTTGCTGACAGCCTGTAAGCCAATGCAATGTCACAATTAATCTTAAAACCTAGTTGCTAGTGCTATTATAACTATCACTAGAATGTAAAGGTGAGTTAGTAACTTACCCTATCAATTTCTTCTGGGTAACACGCTGCATTCTGCAGAGTCCAGTCTGGGCAGTCTTGCTTCATGCAAACTTGACGGAACATTTTGAAGTAAACATAGCCAAATCGATTCTCAGAGTGTCGTTTGATAAAAAATTGCAGTTTTCCCTTCTTTGTGGTCCATGGCATCTTGCAGTTCTAAAATATTTCACATTTCTGTAATGGATGTAATCGTACTTTGCTTATCTTCCATATTCAATTGTAAAATCTACACTTACTCTACAGCAAAATCGAAGTTTTGATATGATGTCGAAACTGAACCATCCATCTACGATGTTTTGAGAGGTGTCAGGAACTGCTTGGAGCCTCCAAATGTCAGGAGAAAATTTTTTAAAGTAATAGACCATCCTAAAGTGCCACAGTGCAAGCTGTCCACCAAAGTAGTCACAGTCATCTACACACGGAGGAACATAATACTGATATCCCTGAGGAGGAGCCATTTTTATCGTCATCGCAGTAACTGAAGGTTCCCAGATATTCAATACATATGGAAGTTCGGCCCCATTCATCAAGAAAGTGTTACCGCAGCCTGCGACATACGACGAAGTTGGAGTGATGGTGGGGGTGGGGGTAGTGGCTATTCCAATTGGTTTTTCAGCAGATGTTTTCTTCTTGTTCCGGACAAAATATCCCTTTCCTAACACAAAAAACACGGAAAAGATAAATTATTTTGACGTCATTTTAACAGATTGAATGGACTCTTTTACAGTTTGTGGTATAACCTTTGGGATGTCTGCCATTTAACGAAGAGGCTTGATGAGCAGATGAAGATACTTTCGAGTTTGCAGAGCTAGCAAAATTCAGTGCATCGAATTGAGACGAGACTGCCTGAAGAAGCGAATGATCAGGTGCAGGGAGGTTAGCCGGAATTACAGGAAAATTACTTGACTGGTACATGCTATCGCTTATACCTCCAGTAAAGATTCCAACATTGCCCTGTAAGCAAATCCCAATTTTATATTAACAATATAATAAGTTGGAATATTGCTGGACAAATCATAAAATAACATAGATTTCAAGTCTTACTAGAAACTCCTGTTGAGGAAGGTGAGTTTGTGACAAAGGAAATGTCGGATGCTGAGTCCATGCAATAGGTGCGTAACTTTGATCGCTAGATGCAATACTGCTATAGCTGGCGATGCTGGCACCACTTGTGTCACTTGCATCGGTCGATGAATAATCCGATTTAGTTGGAGAAAGCGATTGAGATTGAACTGAAGATCCTTCGCTAGTTGAATAGCTTGCTCCGTATGAATAATAAGTTGCTGATTCAGAGGCTACTCCACCATTCCAAACACTTTCTCCACCGTACGATCCACTTCCATCGTAAGCTGTATAGTAATCGGTTGTTGACAAGTCTTTCACTCTGCTGTGTCCTCCTTGAGCAAGTAATGAGTCCCACGCGCTTCTTGGATTAGCATGATTTCCATACTGATCAATCATAACTTGTTGAGGCATCCCATAGACACCTTGTTGTTGAGGAAAAATCGGCTGCTGCACGAAGATTACAGGCTGAGTTTGAGCTGGAGTTCCCACAAAACCACCTCCATTTGGTCCAAGAATAGTTCCTCCGGAACCTTGTCCAGCAGGGAAGTTTCCTTGCACAGCATAAATCAATGGAGCAAAATTAGGCACTGCTGGACCTGGAGCAGGAACATGTTGCATCCATCCAGTTGCTGGTGGGACATTCGCGGTGTAATTATGATGCTGCTGCTGATAATACTGAGCCAGTTGTGGACCAGCTGGTGGAGCATTTCCATTGGTATCCAAATTCACATAAGGTCTTTCGTTACTTTCAAGAGGAATGATTGCAGGACCTGCAGGAGGTATGTTACGGAAGAAGCCTTGGGGAGGAACAATTCCTCCAGCCATGTAGTTCTGTGCTCCAGCTACTCCAGTCTGCCCATTGTTACTTGCCACGTTCGGATAAAATATAGATCCATACGAAGCGCTCTCAGTACTTCCTTCAGGTCCAACAATCGACTCATGAAGCCCACTTCCAAAACTAACTGGAGTTGCATATCCATCGGGAGTGGAAATGGGAGAGCCAGGGGGTGCAACTGACCCTGGAGGCGACGAACGTGGAGTGACAATAGGAGCGAAGGCCTCATCTTCTCTCCAGTTGGACCACTGGTCAATGACCTCAGTGGGACAAGGACTTGGAGGAGCTTCCAACACCGTCTCTTCTCCTTCTGCAGCACGAAACAACAAAGAAAACATGAATCGGATATCTTGAATGAAATCACAAGTAATGCAAATTATATTTCCAAATTCGAACAATTACCTTCCCCAAGTTCCTCGAAAATAATCGTATGATCTCCAGTCCCAACATCATCGCAAGTCGCATCCAGCAACTCCTCCACTCCATTCGTTTCTCCAGTTTTTCCCATCTCAACAGGCGAATTATCTCCGTCTCCTCCAGCGACCTTAAATCAAAGTAGGGACAAGAGGATTAATGTCTATATCCTAGCCTAGGTTCCTCACTGAGCTCATTGGAAGGACACAACAAAGCACGAAACTGCTTTGTCCCTACGGAATAACTCACACATGTATCTCACGCTCTACTTACTGTTCAAGAAAGGGGAAAAGTGTCCTTTTAGCAACGCTCCGACTTCCGACTCCGACGTCTCAGGTGAGTTGAAGGGGGGGGGGGGGCAGGAAGTCGCAGGTGTTTACCTTTGAAGGGAGAGAAAGGTGTGGAGGAGGACGAAGTGGGATGTTGCGAGGAGGAAAGGAAGGACACAACTGACGAGAGTGGAGGAAGGGAGAAGAAAGAAGAGACGGTCGATGCTCCGAGAAGGTCTTCTCTTTTCACACACGAAGAATGACCTCCTCCACTTAATCATTTTCATCGCCACTTTCCCTCTCCTCCTAACAAAGCAACTCTTCCCATTGACTCCTACACTAAGGGAAGGTTGAAGATTGGACTAATGCAGACATCGAAGAATTAATAGATCGATCGATTGCTAATTTTAATTACATTTTTATTAATATGATGCCATGCGAAATGGTAGGAAGTTTAGAAACTCTAAGAAGGTTTTGATGAAATGACAGAAGCATTTTCATGCCATGTAAGTACTTCGATAGTCTGGGGTTTGACAAGGCAAGAAGTGAAAGCGAAAAAGTTTTTGGAATTCTGCAGATATTCCAGGCTCCAGATGTGTTTTTAGGGGAAGTGGGCCTTGGCTGCTTTCTCTAAGGACTCCTCGAAATCTTGAGCTGCTTCACTCATCAGTTTTTGGAAAGGGTGCTTTTGCTACGGGTTTGCTCCAAACTGTGTGTGTTACAAGAATGCAGTTCAGGTCGACGAATTCATTCCTAGGAAGTCTTGCTGCGATCAGCTTTCCAGTCTGAGGATACAATCGCTCTTCAACTCTTTTTGAAGCTTTTAGTGAGAATGAACCATTGTAGAGAATAGTTTCAGGCTCTGAAGAGAAGACAGACACGGAGACTTCCAAAATAACAGCATGGGCAGTGTGGACAGTACTGGACAGTGACTGGAATAGAAAACCTGAAAAATGAGAACCAATCTTTGGAGGATGTTATTTATCACCTCATGTTGTCCGCAAAGTAAGGAAGCTTTATATTTGTCGAGCTATCGTTCACCTGGTCGATAATTTGATACTCAAGTTATTTATGTTTAATATTAGACATGCGTTACATTTCAACTTAATGTATTTTCATAAGCCTAAACTTTAATTCCTAGTTCAAGGATAATCGGTTAGATCCTCTTGTTGCATAAGATCTTGAATGCTGAGGATTTTAACACCAGGCTGTTCAGTTCGTTCGGCTCTCCACTCTCCATTAGTATCTCGAAATACTCTGAAGCCCAACATCCACGATAAATTTAATTCTTCTTTAAGTATTCCGTGTCTATGAAGGAAGTCTTCACAAAATTTCAATTCATGCTGAAGAATAGTTTTATCTATTCCAAAGACTCTTGATGAAATGAATCCACTAGTTCCCTTCAAATCCAGTGCGAAACTCATAAAGTTTGCTGACTGGATGGAAGTTTTAGGGCTTGTGATTAAGTGGTAAAGTGTCCTGAAGAAAGGTTGGTATAAGGCATGTCCGACGAAGTTAATGGTCTCTACATCAAAGTACTCAGCGTATTGTTCTTCAAAACCTGGGAAGTACATGTTTCCCATCAAACACACTGATTTCAGCTTCAACTTTGTCAAAGATATAATGGTGACGATTCCGGAGAGAGACATAGTCTCCAGTGACTTCAACGAGTCCTTAATCTTCTCCAGATCAACTTTTTGTTTGAGTCTTCGACCTTCACTCTCGTACAGTAAATGCTTGAGATTGGGAAACCTGTCGGGTGAATTGAACACATCCATGAATAGTAAATCCTTAACAAGTCGCAAGTTCAAATAAGTGACATTCTGTGGGAGAAGACTTGAAGTAAAACAACACTGGTTGAGGGTGAAAGCCTTGATATCATCGTCTGAATCAGCAATCTCCTCAAAAATGCCTGCAGCATTTTTTTGATTCTCCATGAGCAATTTCTTTTTCTTGTGATCTATTAGTAAATATTTAGTTCGTATTTTTGATATCCTCACGTTCAATTGAGCTTTCCACAGCCCCTTCATGAAGGTGAAGCCTCGAAAGAAAAAAAGCCATTTGACCTTTTTTATGTCAGAAAACAAATCATCCAAGTTGGTTGAGTCGTTTGAGTCGAAGTGAAAGATGTAGGAGGTTAACTTGGGCAAAACCATTGGAATGCGGATGTGTTCTCTCAATTGAATTAACTCTAACGTCAGAGTTTCTAGGTTAATGCAAGCTCTTAAGAGGTTGGCTAATGTAGACCCATTTATAATACACCTTAAAAGATGCACGTTTTTTAGCTTCTTTAATGACTTGGATCGTGGAAATCTTCGGAAATCTTGCAATGGCCCTGGTTCGGAGGATTTGAAAGAGTAATTTTCTTCAAGTGTGTCCTCCAGTTCAGCCATAGTCCCTATTCCAGGATGTACCACCATTGTGTAACATTCATTTGCTGGATTGGGGTCTGGATTTGCAAGGGCGTTTTGTTCATCTATTTGATCCTCGTCATCACTTAAATCTTCATCGTCACTTTCATTTGCAGTATTTTTTGTATTCAAGAAAGCATGCTGTATTTCGATTTCAGTCAATTTTACCAGTCGTAAATTCCCATCCTTGAGATTTAACATTTGTAAACTCTGTTGACCTACGGGTACTCTGTCTAGTTTCATTGCTTCATTAATTTTCATTACGGTTTCTTTAGTAGTCTCGTCATCTTCTTTACTCGACGACCAGTCAATTGCATCGAACCTCATACTCTTCCAAGTAGAATGGTTAGTAGTCATTACTTGACTGATGAATTTACAGTTAGGAATGAACATCTTATCCTTGTGAGGACGAGCATAATATTTCTTCATCATATTTCCTTGTGCGATTATTAGATCTTCAACTTCGAAAGTTTCGAGATAAATATTGGGAAAATCTTTGTCGAAGTGACATTCATTAAAATGAAGTTCTTCTAATTTCCAAGTATCTTCATTTTCTGCTTCTCGCATTGACGCAAAATCCAGATTTACATACGCCAAATACAATCTTCTTATGGTTCTTGGGATATTCTTAATTCGAAGAATTTCCGCCGATGTTTTGTCTAGTCCATTGACGAATTTCAGTTCTCGAAGATTCTGAAAATAACTGAAAATCTCTCCTCCCCGTAAGTCGTTTAAAGGAAAATTTACGAGTTCCAAGGATTCACAGTCTGACTGAAAGCCGGGATTCCATTCTATTCCCACTTTGGAATATAAAAATATGTTTTCTCGACTTACGAATTCGTAATATTTATCGCGTGGTAAGTTGATTAAATTTTTCAACGAAATTCTGTGGAATTCAGCTTTTTGGAGTATTTGACACAGTTTGGCTGTACACACTCCATCTAATTCAAACTTGCTGTTCTTGAAGTCAATGTCAATGAGTGTGTACGATGAATACTCAACTTTAACTCTCATTTTGTTATTTAGAATTTGTTCAATTGGACCGAAAAACAGCATGTTGCTGTACAACTGTTCTTCGTTGTGTTTCATGTCATCAATGAACTGTTGGAAAAGATAAGTTCTAATTAATTCATGGTACAGAAATGTTCTCAGTTGTGGTAACGAAATCCCATTCCACTTGTTGTCAATTTTATTATGTTGAGCATTTGTGAACCTGACTGCAAGACTTAATGATACCAGGTTGGTCGTGTGCTTTAACATTTCCATCAGCTCGTCATCTGTAGAATATACATTCCTTAGGGTTAGATGAGTCAGAATTTCCAATCGGTTTATGGGAATTGGTCTGACGTGTCTGATTTGTCTTTTGGAGGCAATCTGCCTATAAACATTTGGATTTTTCATGTATTTTTCACTTGGAATGGTTAGACTATTTATATCAGGATGTTCTCTTTGTAAAACTTCACATATTTTGACGGCAGTTGGGCGGCTTTCTGGAAGTGCAGATGCCATTCTACTTGCCAATTCGATGTTCTAGAAGTTTAAAATAGTGACTGAAGATGAGTGATCACAAAAGAACAAATAATAGTTTATGTGCTAGCAGTTTATTTACCGGCCAACACTTTTCATCATCCAAGTTGAACTTTGAAAAATACTCCAGAGGATCAAACGCTTGCCAAGAATTTACTTTTCCATTCATGTAGCTTGAGAAAATGCTCATGAGTTGACTTTTTTCGTGTTCACAGATCAAATCTACAAGAAGTTGGCAAAAAATTATACCCATCGCGAAGATGTCAACTTTCTCCGTATAGTTTCCTTTCCTACTCATCTAAAGAATTAATAATAGAGTCGAATTATATTTACAGTATTTACACTAAAACCTTTTTATAGTATTTACCATCTCTGGACTTATGTAGTATGGAGTTCCAATGACACTAGTCGATTCACGGAGCTGCTTCTTGCCAGTTGCTAATCCAAAATCAGCTATCTTTACAACTACTATTCCTTTTTGTAGACTAGAAATATCGCTCTTGAGTAAAACGTTAGAAGGTTTCAGGTCGCGATGAACGATGCTACGCTGATGAAGGAAACGCAGTCCTTGTGCAATTTGGTACACAAGTAAAATAGTATCCTCGTAACTTCTTGGAATGTCTTTGTTTGATAAGTAATTCTCCAATGACCCCAAATCACAATACTCCATTGCGATGAACAAAACTCCATCGGGTTTCCCTACTGGTTTTTCTATCCAATGATCGAAGACGCTAACGATGTTCTCGTTTGCTCTCGTTACAGGTAGGTACTCTGCTTCTTGTCTAATTTTGTCCATGGGAATCTTTCTAGGATGAGCAAAATGCATACAATGAATACGGCCCATGAATGATGTCCAAATTTATTTGCTCTCACTCTGAGGATTCGACCACTTTTACGACACAGATGTCTCCTTCGCGCAAAGGTCCTATTGGACCCATTCGAGCCCTGATTGAGGTTTTGTAAACTTTTCCATAAGCACCAGCGTCAAAATACTCGGGAAGTATTTTGAAGGTTTTAAGAAATATTGAATCTACTTCACCCATTTCAATCAGCGGATACTAGTGAAAAAGTAGCTGTGGCTGTCGCCTGTGCAGTAAAACTCATATGTTGACACTGCACAATTACATAATCCGTAGTAATCCCGCTGCTAAACAGAAGTCTATAAAAAAGCTTCTACTAGCATTGTAAGATATCTTTGCTAATCCTCCGAGATACAGTGAGTAGTGGAATAGACTGGATATTTGCACAAACTGGACATTTTATTCATCCGTAAGAGTTGCAGTTTGTTAATCAATGCTACAAACAGCACGACATAAGCCAATTAAATAGTTTTAGATCATGTCAATGTATTACAATATTATGAAATTTCAACCAATTTTTAAGACAATTCAAAGGTGCTTCCTGGAGGCAAGTTGGCATTAAGGGCGCTGGTGATCTGTCCAAGCTGAGTGATGTTGGTCAGTCCAGGGACTTGGATCTTCAGTTTCAGTTTCAGGGGTTTGGGTGTGGTCGTAATGGCGAGTGCGGCCAAGGCTGCATCCACTTGAGCTTGAGCCATCGCCTTTTGCAGTTTGAAATTAGCGAGAGAAGGAAAGAAGGGACTGTAGCCCAAAGGAACTGCTGGGTAGCCGTATGGGTAGCCGACTTGAGGGGTCGCTGGAGAAGGAGGAAGTTGTGGTGGATCCTGTGACATTTCTGGGGTTGCTTCAGGCTGAGCTTCCGGTGCTGGAGCTGCTAGCTGAGAAACATCTTCAACCTCACGTTTTCGAATCCAGTCCATGTACATCTGATCATACAGAGTGTTAGGATTCGCCAGTCGATCTTGAGCAATAGCGTCTCCAGTCAGGTATCCATTTGGGGACGGGGTGATATGAAAATACTCTGCAATTTTGTCAAGAACTTCATCCAGAGAATTAGTATTAGTTGGTATGTTTCCAGTTGGAGCAGATCGACGAGCTTCTGTGTTGGAAGGACCGGTCACAACAAAGGGACCCTTAGCCAGCTTCACTTTTCCCAATGGCTTTGGTCGACCACTAGAGATGAGTTTCACAGGTAAAGGTAGCTCTGTAGTTGTGGGCTGAGTAGAAACTTTCTTGTTCTTCAGAAAACGCAACCAGATTGGAGTTGTAGCTGTAGCGTTGGCATCTGCAACCACGCCCGGGATCTCTGTCGTAGAGGGTGCTATGAGTATAGTATTTGGGAATAAAATCAATTTAGTCTGTCGATTGTTGCTTTTAGAAAACCTTTGGGCTTACTCACCTACAGTTACAGGAATTCCCCGCACAGATAAAAATGCTGAGAATGAAAATACAACTAAAATTACACAAGTATTCATTTTAGTGGATCTACAAAATCTACACTGCTAGCCTAAGAGAATGGAGCTGCTAGCTTAGATTGGGAAGAAGGTGGATGCTCAAATGAGATGAGATGCATTAAAGTGGTCTCATTGAATGATGACAGAAGACAACTGGAAAAGTGAAAAGACGGGATTAATGGATCAAGTCAAATGATATGTAGGCGTTCCAGTTCCAGCTGTATCCGCATTTGAAAATCATATCTATTTAGTATGAATGCACTAAAGCTTAGAATATTAATTCGGGAAACACAGCAGCATTCGTCAAAAGGAAAGACAGAAAGACACAAGCAAAGATCTAACAGTAAGTGATTCGCGAGAATAAACGTTTATTCATTCTTGATTCAATTCGAGTAGATTGCGGGCGTAGGAACGAAATTACATACTATTCACATAAACAAACATCTTAAAACTTAAAAGTTATTAATTAACGGAAGTTCATCCATCTTCGTTGCAAATTAACCCTCGGATACGATAGGTATATAATTATTTTGATGACGGAATGAGACCCTAATAAATCTGAAATCAAGACAACGAATTTAAGGCTGTAAATCGTCTCTTCGTCTCCGACATCGGCCATTTCATGTACTACATATTAAATTAAATTGTTTCTTACATGAGAATTCCAAGTATTGTAAAATAGATTAAACTCGCTGCGATGAAAATTGCACCTGGAAAAGTACTCAAAGAATGAGTATAAATTTCTCTGTAAATTCCACTGGCCAGAAAAGGCATAGTTAATTCTGCACAAGTGAAAAAAGTCAACAGCTTCCCTTGTTCATCAGTAGGAACGAGTTTGGACAGCATTGCTCTGATGACGGAACCAGCTGTGGATCCGAACATCTGGATTGCAGACCCTGACGGTTAACAGCGTGATCGAGATTACAATTTAAATATAATGTGAAAATGTGAAGACCAAAGAGTAACATTTTTGCGAGGCAGAGATTAATTACCTAAGTACATATGCCATCCAAGAGTTGAGAAACCAAAAGTTACGTATCCAAACATGTTACTCAAGACGTTTAATGTAAGAATGTAAATATCCTTCACTTTCAGCCATTGCAAGAATATCAGTGTGATACTTATTCCTCCTAAAATGTCACGTAATTGTTATTGCGACAAATATTGGTAAAATATAAAAAAGAGAGTAAACTTGAGAAGATAACTAACCAACTGATCCGATTAAGCTTGTCATTGCTGTGTAATATGAGTATGAGACTTCGTCCCAACCATACTTTGTCCTTACGTATAAATACTGATATGTAGTTTTAGAATTGTACGCGAGTTGTTGTAGAGGTAGGCAGATTCCCAGGCATAATATAAGCCTACACGAACGTTAATAATCAGATATATTTAGTAACACAATAAAATATAAATTAATTGACAATAAAAGTACCTTCGTATATTGCCTTCTCTTCTTTTGAAGGAAACAGAAAACATGTCCTGTACTTCCAGATTAGAGCATAACTTTGTACCGCATGTTTTAGCGTCCAATTCAGATCCAACACTTTCATCTGAATCTTCAGACTCTATACTTAAAGGTTCAGGAAGGCCTTCTTCCCAAACAAATATCACAGTAACACATATAGCAGCCAAGTAAGCGCAACTTCCCAAGATAAACACTGGAAGAAATCCATGCGCTTTAAAGACCTGGAAGAATTCAAACGGAGTTTTACAATTAAAAGCATTATCATTTGTTTATAGTAGCAGTTATAGATTTGTAGAGCATTCAAAATAAAAATTAACCTCTGGTCCAGCTAAGCATCCTACGAGTGATCCAATATCCCATACGATTCCGAGTAAAGAGAGTCTGAAAGATCTGTGCTGAGACGAAGAATTCTTCATGACATATCCAAATGTGGAAATGACAAAAGCTGCACTTCCTCCAGTTACAGCGATAGGAACAGAGCAGATTAGTATGTAGTATGGAGGAAGCAGTGGGCAAAATAAGGCCACAATGTACATTACACTGGACAGAAAGTATCCAAACAAACTGAGTATTATTATTGGCTTTGTTCCGTGTCTATCTGTGAATGGACCGAGGAAGCAGGCAAACACGACAGGCAAAACCATTTCCAACGAACTCTGATAAACCACATAATCTGATTCTTTGATTTCAACCACTCTTTCTGCAAATATTATTGTTGGGAATTATTGTCTGGCCTAATTTTTGCAATTGTGCAATTTTGATATTTCTTAACGTGAATTTCGCTTACCAGTCGTTGCATTCTTAAGCAAAGTGTCGCATATTTCTTCCGTGAAGTTTTCTGAAATCCTGCATATTCTATCCATGTAGAAATTTTGAACTATAACGATCATCCCTTGATACCCAATTCCGTGAAGGATCATGACTAGTTCTACACCTAGTAGGTAAGAAATCCATATCTTCTGTGGGGGATTAATAGATTGAGTCACAATTTCTTGATGAAGCTGCTCCTCATCATCGTCAAGTGTCACACACTTCTCGGCTGGTTGTTGCCAAAGAGGTGTCTCTGAGTCTAATATTTGTGACCTTGAACTCGATCTTGGTTCTGAATTCACGTCACTTTCTTTCATGCAATTATTATCTTCGGGACTGGATTTTTCACCATCGTTTCCAGATTTATTCATGTTGGTTGTGCTTGATAATAATTTGCAGCAGCACGTAACTGTTGCTGCTTACAATTTGAATTTGAAAACAAGGTTTAGTGTATTTTGACACTTCCAGCACATCGAAATCGGGAACTTAGCACTTCCTGCACGATGGGATCCATGGTCGATGAACTACTAGTAAAATTGCGTGTGAGGAATTGAGGAGTTCCTATACTGAATGTCAATCAATGACTTATTTTTGTGGATTGCTGATGTTCACGATTTTTACCCGAAATATTTTTACTCGTAATATGATACTTTGTATTCGGATAGTCTAAAGAGAGTATAAACAGTGTAAAGTGAGAGCTACACTTCATCTCATGACTTTGGCAGTGGTTCAGCGAGTTCAGCCGCTGATTTTATCAAGGTCAGTTGTGTGTGCTAACATTGGCCATAATTGCTTATGAAACAAGGCAGTGTGTTCATCATCGTCACTTTCAATATTGCTGCCTGGCTTTGTTGGCAGGCTGCAGATTCGACCAACAATCCTCCTCCACTCGCACTCACTCGTCTACTTTTACATTCTTGCTGGAGCAGAAGATGTTCATCATAAATTAGTTTTTATTAGTTTCATATTTAAATATTTAATCGTGGTTTGTACTATTAATATTTTAGTAAAAATAATTGATGTTTTATGCGGTTGATGCATTCATTTGCTTCCATGCCTGGCTTCTCGAAATATCCAAATTGCAAAAAGGTCGAATGTAGTGGCCTTAGGTCATAGCCAGTGAATGTTTTTGTCTTTGGTGAAAAGGTAGTGCCAATGTTATTTTGCATATGAAACAAACGAATGTTTGCTATCGGTCGTGTGTCTAATACACACTTTGCTCAATCAACAATCCACAAACTTGCACTCTCACTTGTTCCTCTCCTTTTCACTTTTTGCATACCTGTCAGTGTGAAGAAATTGCATACATTATGTTTTTGAAAATTGTTTCTTTTCTTGGATGCGTGTGATTTGTATGGACCATCCTTTGTCACATCTTATCATCCGGTCTAACGATATTGTTTGAAGTTCAGAAATAAGACTGGATTTGTTGAAATACTTTGCAATGAAGTGAGATTTTCTGTACCTTCTAGAAAATCTCACATACACAACTACGTACAATTTCAAACAATTTAAAAAAACTGGTATTCTTATTATAATGTTACCTTAATCTTTTGACAACTTGGTTGCTTACCTTATGAATACTACCACCAACTATACTCGAGTCCCTAGTAAGAAACTGGTTCAATTTCTTCTTGAATACAACGCACGGTCAAGGTTAATTTAGCTGTCTATCACCTGTATCACATTGTTTCTGTGAAGATGCACTTTCATTTTAGTTGTAAGTACACTGTCGCTCCACTCTTACTTTCCTTCATTAGTTTCTCAGAAACTGTTGGCTAAAAATGATACTGCTTGAGATAAACTGACAATCGCAACTGCAAATTCCTTTAGTATTTAGCTCGTCTACATATTTTGGCTAAAATGAAAAGTACTTTAGAAGCACAGCGATCTCATACACTCAAAGCTAAAATATTATCAATATTGTTCATCTCTAACTTTCATAATATAATAAGTTTAGTATCTGGTGAAGAGGACAGTAATTATGGTAAGAAAAATACTTGATTTCAGTCCTTTTGCCTATTTCATAAGTTTCAAACCATCAGGAAACTCAACAATGCAAGAAGACACAACGCTCTTATTGTCAAACGATACAACAATTGTGATACCAAAATCTGAGTTGTCAGATCTGCAGTCTTCTGTACCCCCACCTGCTCCAGTATTTCAAGATGACGATATGTCTCAATGGTAGAAACAGCGTTAATAACTACTTTTGTCATAATATAAAGACTTTTTCTTTTGTTTGGATAAACGTACAGGAATGGGAAGGAATGGCTCTACAAGAAAGAACTGAAAGGCTATTTGATAGTTTCAAATGATCTGAGGTTCCTAACAAAGCTCCTTCATCGAAGAAAAATTTTGAAAATTCGAATTCCGTTAAGCAGTGCACGAATTACGGAGAAACTAGTTCACCGAAGAGACGTGGAAATCAAAGCAAGCACGTGGAATAAAATAAGTCGCGTTAAAATTAGAGTTCCTTACGGATTCACTCCGGAAGAGTTACGTGTGATTGAAAAGCCTACAATGATAGATATCTATGCTCCTTACAGCTTTATTGAATTCGAAGGAGAGATTTCTGCAACTCCTACGAAGAAGTACAAGCCGACCGATAATAAGAAGTTAATTTTTCATCTCTCTTGACACTGTTTTAAAGTATCTTTACGTTGTTTATATTGCAAAACCCTGCCAGCTTCTTTTACTCAGTAAACTTGAATAAACTGTTAACTTCTCATTCGATAATACAGTCAAGTTTTACTTCAATATGCTGGCAATCTGATCTACATGTCAAGAGATATACTGCTGAGCCGTAATAATTGAGTCGTTAGGCTCTCGGATTCATCTGATGAAATCAAAATGCCTAATTTAACGGTTGTTAAACATACTAAGCATTTTCAGACCTGTTCAATATGCATGCTGCAGTGATTCCAGAAAAATTTGGCTATTTGCTCACCTTCTGTCAGGGCGAAGAGTGATTTTCGAGGTGTTTGACTGTAGAATGAATATAAATATTTGGAATGATGCAATAGAACTAACGCTTGAGTGAGACAAAATTACAGGTTTGCGAGGTCCTGCTTCACATTGTCTAAAAGGATGAATGAACGATTACGTGAGACTTGCTAGTTTGTCTGATTTAGCGAAACTGCTATTATTCGCTTGTATATAAAACCAAGAAATGAGAGTGCCGATCAGGTAATCACCCTTGAACAGGAGAGGCGTTAAAATAGTACACCTTGAGAAGATTAAATGTAATTTGCAAGATAACATTCAACCTAGTATCAGGTACCGGCCGGGTTAATCGAGGTTGATGTTGACTTTTATAGACTCCCTGTCAATAGTTTACAATTAAAGTCTTTGCGAGGCTCTTATCTTATAATTTAATTGGAACAAACACGTGTGCTTCGACTCTGCAATGAACTCCTTCCACCTTGTAACCGGAGAAAAGGATTTGACGACACTCTCCAAGGCATTGTTTAACGGTATACCTCGTTCGTCTATGGTAAGCTGTGACTTCCAGAATTAAACTCATTTTACTCCTTTAATGATTTCATCTTATCTGTTGACTAGGTTTACAATGTTCTGAAGTTGAAATTACAACTGAAAGCCCAGTACGTAAACAACATAAGGATTGATATCTTTGCGCACACTAAAAATATCACTTTGAATGAAACAAATCAAGACTGTTTTATTGTTTCGAAAATACACGTTGAAGTGAGTACAATCAATAAATCTAAACTACAAATAGCGTAACGAAGTAAGCTAAAACATTTGTATTTGATTTTGATTCTCAGGGATTGCCACAAACTTTAGTAGTAATGTATGCAAACCATTCACCAACTGAAGAACAGTTGGATGCTTTAGAGGAACTTATAGATTGGTCTGAAATGAATCAATTTGAAGGAATTGAAAATTCAATATCAGAATTCATCAAGAGATGTTGCGAAAAATACGGACGAGGTCTTTTTCATGATCCCATTGAATTGTACTTCTTGAGTCTCAGTGATGCCCTAAGGTAAAAGCTTTTGTATTACAATAATGTAAATGATGTCAGATCTCTTTAGACAAACGTTCCTCATTATCGTATTAAATAGCTTTGAAGAAACAAAATTATCTGCACCTACTATCAATCAGACTGCCAAAGTATTCAAGCTGACACCATCGGATGCTGCAAAAATTAACGAAGTCTGGCCAGCTGCTTGTCCAGGATCCCTTGAAATGATCCAAGCTTCTATTGAATCTATAGGGTCAGGAGGAATTTACATAGGAAAAGATGCAGACGGAAACGACGTCTCTCCGAATGTCTGTAAAGCCTTTGAATTAATCAGTTGGGCAGTGGCACTTCCATTCGGATCAATTCATGCGTTGTACACAGAGCCAGACTACCAAAAACGAGGCTATGGTGGCTTAACCATGCGAATGGTGTCTAAAGCTGTGGCATCTCTCGGAAGAATTCCGTTAGTACAGATCTATAAGACCAATGATACTTCGAAGTCTGTAAACATACGAATGGGATATAAATTCTCACATGACATAAATCTAATTCACTATTTTCCATCGAATGAATAAGTAATTACAAAACTAACTGGTTGAATTAATAATAAAGCCCTTTACGATCTGAATTGAAGGTTAATGTTTTAATAAACAATTAAGCGTTGATTTAAAACTAGCAACAATTCATGAATCCAACGTGAAGAAACTATGTGATGGAACCACCACAGACATTATTACACAATGGAATGCATGAATTTGCTAATATTTCTCTATTTCGGATCCGCGATTTTGTTGACTCACGGGAGCAGTAAGAGAAATAAGTATTTACCTGCATCATTTAATCATTCAGTTAATCTGTTCTAAACTAAAATTCTGACTATACTTTAGTGGAAGATAAAAAACAAGCTGATGTGGGGAAAGACACAAAAAAGCATGTGCAAATATATTCAAGACTTAAAAGGATTGTTTCCGTTTCCAGTTCCGAAGATTTAAATAATAGTAGCTCTAGTATGGATTATCCGGAAGGATTCTTCATTCCTCCAGGTGTTACAGAAGATCCAGAAGTGTATGACTACGAAGAAAAGAAATTCAACCAGTCCCACTTAACTCACATGTCTTGGAGGAATCCTTTGCACAACAAAACGACTAAGTACAAGATCGCCACATCAGAAGAAAGAAGGGAAGGAATAGTTGACAGCCCTTTGGATATCGACGACATGTCAGATGACTTTGCCAAGGAGTTCGACGAGGATCTCCCAGTACATCTGTGATTATTATAACAATTAAGTAATGAGAGTTTGTGTGTCAACAAGTAAGACAGCAATTGAATCATTGTTCCTTTCAACACGTGTTTTTATTTTTTCTTCCAATACTCCAAAGAGAAGATGTTCGTGGTGATGCTTTCCTTATCATTGTCCGGCACTTTGAGACGAGAGTCGTCTCTGTCAAGAAGGTGGTGGTCGTCTAATATTTTCGTCTTGAATGGAGGAGTTCCTAGTGCTCCTGCAGCTTCAAGACATTTCACATCCCTTTGTTTACATTCTTCGCCTGTAGGGAAATCTGTTTCTCTGCGGCTACTCGCAATACTTTCGGTGTCTGTGTCTGAGTCTTCGCTGTAAGTCTTGGATCTTCTTAGACTTGGACGTCTTAGAAGCTCCTGAAATTCTTGTAAGCTTTCTGGGGGAATATCCAAGAAGCCAAGTTCTTCTTCAAGCTTCTCTGAAAACTCGGATGGTTCTGCTACCATTGGTCTCAACTCAGGTAAAGCTCGACGTAATATTGCAGACGGAGTTGATGCAAATTGTTTGTACAGTTCTTTAACTTTCGGGTCTTTTATTTTGTTATAGTGAGCGTGGAGGATGTCTTCAATTACTTGCATGTCGTCAGGATCTTCGATTGTGTCGAATTGCGCGTCTTTCTTGTTTCTTGGAAGGTCAATTCCTCCCCGGGCAAAGCGTCGGGCTGTTGGATACTTCAGTTCTCGGAAGCTATCAGTCCTCATGAGCTCTTTCGTTTGCTTGTCCATTTCTGTCTCAAAATTGCTATCGAGGTTAAGTTGTTGTCGGAGTTTTCTCACGTCTGTAAGAGACCTTTGGGTTTTTGGGAGACTGAAGTTCTCATTCTCGTCCAAGTAGTGCAAGTAGAAGTCCATGTAGTCTTGTTCTGTGACATTGTTCACGTCGAACCGTTTCTTGTGTTCTTGTCCTTCTTTTCCTTTACGTTTCTGCTGCTGGCTGACTTTCTTATTTCCACTGGCATCTGCGAATTCTTCGGTCTCACTGTGTCTCTTGCTCAGAATTGCTCTGTTGCTGTCTTCTGTTTCGAGTTTCGATAGTCGCGGACCTCCCCCCGAGGCTACGCTGTCTCTCATGTTGTTCTTTATCTCCTCTAGAAGCGAGTTTCTCCGGGTCTTTCCAATGTGTTTAAAGAGTTCCGGAGGTGGAACGAGATTTTTCTCTCCAGACTTCCTGCATAAAAGAAAAGATCTCATTAAAGCCTGTCAAAAGAGGTAAGACTTGACTTCTACGCGTTCTTGCAATTTATTGTAGAAGTCCATTGCAACAGCAATCTGCCTGTCGTAATAGGCTTGCTGAGAGTTGTAGCCGAAAGGTCTCTTGGCTATTCCATCAGCTTTCTTCCTGTCTTCGTCCGCTTTAGCTTTGCGGTTGTTTTCTTCGATGAGTAAGGAGAAGTCTGAAGGGACTTCGTCACTTCGTAGGAAAGAAGTGTCGATACCTGCGTAAGGGCCGAGTAGTTTCTTAGCTGCGAGAACGCAGTCTTCAATATCTCTCTCCGTGACTCGGGTTCGTTGATTTCCAGGATAGGCGTGACAGATTGCTTCCATTGCAGGACTCTTCCCGTGGTCTCGTACGAAACGAGCTCGGGGAGTTTTCGGGGGGTCAGAAATCGTCTTTTGGAATTTCTGATTAAAAGAATTATTATAAATTGGTACTATTACTGACACTAGATTAGATTTAAATTAATAATAAGTCTTTCTAGTTTTTACTGTATTCATGATTCCTGCGTCCAAGATGGACATCGTCCTAGGAATCCTGGAGTAGTCAGCTTGGCCTAATGGCCGTTGAATTGGATTTCCAATTTCTCTGTATTCGTCTGTGTGGGGAGCTCGCATTCCGGAATGTCTCCGGACTTTCTTGTGACTTCCCAAGTGGGCGTCAACAATTCGACACAACTCGGAACGGTCATTTTTGGCAAGCCAGATGTAGTAGAGGCTTCTCTCGAATTGGTGCTCAAGATGCGGATTGTGGAAGTTTATAGGGTGGTCTTCGAATTCCTTGAAACGATATGTGTTTTTGAGAGGAGGAAGGAGAGCTGGAATTTGGGTGGCGATCGCCTTCTGCAGATGCCTGTCTGCATGACGTCTTGGAAGTTTGGGGTCAGGTGTGACTGTCCGAAACATTTCTGGAACACATGACGGAGGACGCTGGGAATTTGGTAGAGGAGATATGGGATTTTGTGAGCCGTAGGATTTGGCAGAGTCAGGCGTGTCGATGTGTGCAGTCAGGTCCTTCGGGTACCCTGCGAATGATCATCACACCGTAATGAATTAGTGTGCGAGAACTGACAGGTGTGGCAACCCAGTCATACGAGTCATACCGAAGTAACGTCGACGTCGTCCAGTAATCATACTTCTGAGGTCTAATCAATGATGAGGTTTAACAGAGAATTTAAAGAGATGCTGTCATGGCCGAATCATCGATTTCACATGCTGTGAGCTGGAGA
>JAQGBV010000507.1:0-26344 GCA_034698685.1 Isotomurus pseudopalustris
GAGGAAGACTTGGTCGACCTCAGAGGATCATCCCGTACGAGCTATCTAAGTCGTTATATCGGTGCTGGGCGCCGACAACGGATAAGGTATCGACTATGCACATTGGGCTGAGAAAGGACTTTCATAGCGAACAGTGTTGTTGTTGCTGCTGCTAGAAATAACGAAGCAAAAAAGCAGAATCTGCAGAATGGAAATGGAAGAGGAGACATTTGTCAAATAAGTCTGTATTGCATATTCAATTGAACTTTCTTGTGTCCTTAAGCCTAATGAGATGAAAGGAGTATAAAAGATGGATGACAAAACACTTGTTGGAGAAGTTAGCATAGTATCTTCATTTCGTCATTACTGCAATTTTTTTTATTGCTCCTCATGGGACTTCTTAGATCGTATGGATCGTATCAAGCTGCGTAGACGTTAGTGGGTTACATGCAGTTAAGTCAGTTAAGTGCAGAGACAAGAGAGTTGTCTTCGGAGTATGAGTATATTATTGAGTAAAGAGCTGTCGGTCGGGTCGGATGATTACTTGAGAGTCGAATTAGAATGAAGAGAGATTCAGTGTCTGGCACTCTGGTTGTTTTTAGATTATCCGATTATGCTTAGAGAGATCTCAGGATGATGCCATATCCCTATGCAATCGGAATTTTATTGCATTGAGTATTTCCAGCCGCAGACGGATTAAAAAGTATTCCATTGAATGAGAAAAGAACAGGGTGTTCTGTCTCAGACCAGACGTAGACATATGTTTCTCACAATATCTTGAACTAAACTGTTACATATGTACACTTGCTTCGAAAGTTGTTACAATACTATTATAAATAAACGTATTTAAAATTTTTGGTTTCAATTTTTTAAGGTAATTCTTGCTTCTCACAAGTCAGGGAAATCCAAAGGACTATGATTAGTGAAGGATGAAATCTGATACTGAAACACGACCTTTGCGTGTCCTATGATGATAGTCATACGTATCACCTCATTTCACTATGACTTGTGACATTTTCGAAAAAAACAATAAGTAGAGATGACCTTGAAGACCTTGACGTCTGCACTCTACGCTGACTGTCGCCAAAAACAACTTAATATTACTTTTGAGAGATAATACCTTGTGGCATGCGTGCAAATAAGCTTATTAACACAAGAGACAAGAGTTGCTTGTTTCAATCTCTTCTGGCACCAAAGAAAGAACAACCCTTTTAAACTATCAACTCCAGCAGCACAACACGATTTGCAAATATTTGGGCCAATGCTATGTAAAGCTGAAACTTAAACAGGTAGACTTAAAATGTGGTGAAGCAAGTTTAGGTATGCAATGACGCGTGTTTGTCTTAAAAGGACGAACTGGTGATGTACATCCAGAGATATTTTGCCAAACCACAAGACAACTCGTAAGCCAAAAATTCAGACAAGAGAAATGTTGACTGTGTGAGAGTAAACATCTTTACTCATATCGCAGAATATTTTTTGCAAGCAATGAAAGCAAAAGCAAGTACGATATTAGCTACATGAAATTCTGAGAACGACCCTCGACCCACACACCTCATCCATAATCCATATCCTTCAGAACCTGCCACTCTTTCTTTTTGCGATATATACACCCG
Source organism: Isotomurus pseudopalustris (assembly GCA_034698685.1). Taxonomy (NCBI): domain Eukaryota; kingdom Metazoa; phylum Arthropoda; class Collembola; order Entomobryomorpha; family Isotomidae; genus Isotomurus; species Isotomurus pseudopalustris. The sequence goes on from JAQGBV010000507.1 coordinate 1,596, forward strand.
CAGTAGCCGCTGCAATTTGTGACACTGAGATTTGAGAATAATGACGGGATGAGCTGAAGACAGTGTTTGCACTCGCGACGATAAGGCATATTTTTAGGATGGAGCTTCATGGAGGATGGGCTGTGGATGAAAATTAAGAAAGAGGGTTTGGTGTTTTGGAGAAAGGCTCTCTTACGTAAGCTGTGTGCATATTGAGTAGAGATTAAAGACATTAAAGAGCCTCTTGACTCGAGTCTTAAGAATGTAGTGAGCTGTGGACAGAGAATCTGAAGGAATAAGCAACCTCATATAAGTCAAACAAGAAGTTAAGCTGTGCAAATATTCCACACAGAGATTGAAGTTTGCATGTAATAATGACGGTGGTATTGAATAACTAAAGAGCTAGTTCGCTGAGCTATATGAATTTGTCTGGGCAATATGGGTGACAATACACAGTACAAGAGTAGTTGAGTAGTTTACCATAAAACACTTGACTTTGGCGTCTTGAGTCTTGCGTATTTTTATAGTAGAATCGGTCGATGAGATGAAATGAATAAATAGCAGGTGTTTTTGTATCAGAGACTAGAGACAATAAAATAAAGAGGAAAGACTTCAGTCTCAACACAAGCAAGTAGTCAGCAGTGTGAGACAAATTGTCTTTAATATAAAGATTCAGTAGACTGGATATGTTGCTGCGAGCTTACAAGCGAGCGTTTTGCTCCCATATTCAAATGAAGGTAATTCCATACAAAATTAAATTTTTTCGTGATTGAACGCACTGGTGACTTAAGAAGATGAAAGAGCGTTTAGTTCTTTAGTTAACAGGGGTATTGTATTGAAGAACAAACTATCCTGTGTCTGGCTACACCTCCGTGTCTGTATCTAAATGAAGGAGCCTGAACAGGAACTGGAAGTCACTTTTTGTCTCGTGATAGATGAGAGATAGGACCCAAAGGCGAAAGGTGTACAAAATGTTTATTTTTTTGGCCTGCCTGAAAAGATCGACTAAGATGAATGAACTACAAAGCTTCAATCGAATTGTTCGTTGTTGTCCAAACTCGCAGAGAGGGTGTTTTTCGGAGATTACAAAATAAAATTGTTTGTTAGTTCCACTTGCCTAATTAAGAGGGAATAAAGATCCCTTTTGGACAAGGCTGCTAAATGCATTTCAGGATCAGTAGTAGCATGAAACTTATAGGGTATCATCTCATTTAGCTCTTTTTAATAGATGTGAAAAAAACTATCAAGGTGGTAAGTTGGAAGTCAGAATGGTGTTTAATTGGCTGTGAGTGGGGTTCGGGTTGAGACCAGGGAAATAAACAATATAAAACATGAAGTTTATTGCGTAAACTTTTATATCACTTAATGAAATTGCTCGCTCACACGTGGAATCGTGTTTTAATAGCAGAGGTTGTGTTTTCACGTAGGGGATTTCTCCTGCTGAGGCACAAATTGGAAATGAAAGAGATGCTCTAACAACTACCGAGAGTAATTGTGCACCTTGTGCAATCACAAGCAACAAGCCTTGTATAGGCAACTCGCTACTTTACAGATTTATCTTTGAATCAAAGGGTAAAAGAGGAAGTAATGTGTGCAAAGCAAAACATATTTTGTTGTATTTTATGCTGTGTGCATGTATAATGTTCCAGGTAAAGAGATGTGAAGCGATTAAAAAAGTTTGTGTTTCAGTAGTTTACACACAGCAACTTTCGGTAGTATTAACGTTATTTAGTGGATAAATTGTTATTTTAGGTAGGAGGAATGGGATAAATAGCAAACTATTTCAAGCAGAATATGTACAATGTCCTTTTCTTGTATGGAATATGGACAAAAAACAATATAGTTTACTACTTTGCACTATGTGTGCTGAGAATAAGTACAACTCTTGATAGAAATGCTTGCTTGGAGAAAGTTTTTAAAACCTAGAGAAGTCGAATTTATGGGTATGTGGCATTTAATACGTTGATTGGCTTGGAAAGATAGACAGAGAGTTTTGTACCTTACCGAATTAATGGACAGCTAACACGGAGATACAGACGATTTCAATATCCACATCAGCCGCATCAGCAAAGATGTGTCCGATGAAGTAGGACCCGATTATGTACCCGATTGGTTTACGAACGAAATGACGGTAACCGAAAACTAAAACTTTTGAATGCTCCGTCTTTGGTGATTTATTGAATAATTTTAACTTGAGACTGAGATTAGCCCAGATACACGATCTGATAGTTACAAGGAATTGAGCCACGAACACGAAAAGACAATGCCGAGTTCATGTAAAAATAAAAATGCAGTTATGTAGAGTACAGCGAGAGAGAAGAATGAATTTAGAAGTTGACTGTAGACAAGCCTAATTCGAAATAAAACTACTTTTACATGGTTCAATTGAAGGGTGGTGGTACTCTTTCGAACTATTCGAAGGGAAAACAATTGCATTACGGTTTGCAAAAGACTTGCATTGCATGGGTGATGGTGGCAATCGGACCATAAACAACAATCAACAAAACAGCATTAAAAACTTTACTATTGACAGATTAACCGTGTGTGTTTCCTTATGAAACCCGAAACTGACCTCAGCTGCTACTTACGCAGCACCTAGTACATTAAATACTACTAAAGTAGAAGGGGTGCGTTTAATGTACGAGCGAGTACAATACAGTCCATTTGAAGTAATTTCAACATTCTGTCCTGACTAATTTGATACCATTTTATATAGTGCGTTTGTGCTATGTATCACATCTAACAGTACGTCACATCAATTGATAGTTCGGATCGGAAGTACGAGAAAAAGATGAGAGATAAAGCACGGAAAAGGATATCCGGATGGGTTGTCCATATTATTAGAGCACAAAGCGAGTCTCATCCCAGACTAGACACAGCATTGCTTTTTGCTTTCTAAAGATAGAAACACATGATGCGAAAACGAAAATGTCGAGAGTACGAAGGGTAGATTTGAGTTTTTGAGTAGCAATTAGCAGTCTCTTGGTTGTGGCTGTGACGGCAACAGTTTGCGTAGTCTAAAGAACCACTCCCACAAAGGGTTGTGGCGTGAGTTGAACAGGACAAATAGTTTGTAGGGGATTAGAATTTCGTTTCTTACGTGCTGAATTTTTCTAGGTCAGGAAGAGGCTGAGAAATGCACTCTCATGATGGATGTGACCGGCTTAAGGACTGACGAAAGAAATACCGAGCTGAACTTGAAAATGTGCCAAGAAACATGCGATAAGAGGTCCATGGACGAGATATTTTGAAACCACGTGGTGGTGCCACACCTCCACTTGACATCCATCCAATTTATGCTTATAGTTAAGAATATACTTATTCATCCAATCAGGCATGACAATGGAGGTTGTATAATCGTAAAAATAAATGATGTCAAAGCACGAATTGCAATCAAAAACGGTAAAACGCATGTTATTTGTTACACATTTAAAATCTCTACTGTACAACAATAATTAAGTTTAGTTACTACAAACTTGACAGTAGGCAGTCCATCATCTTAAAATACACTAATCGATAAAAATATGTATATTAATTAACTAATATTTAACTACCTTAATTTAATTCGTATCACCATTTCTTCCAGCCATAAGCTCCAAACCATAACGTATTTAATTTCCTTCAAAAGTACTCACACCTATTCAAACACGACGTCGGATGTTCAAATCGACATCATACATGCATTCAAATTCACCCTTACAGTGTTTCAACACTGTTTTTGATAAGCCGATCTTAGTTGAACCGCTGAAGATTTCCACTATGTAGATCAGTTGGGGATCTATTTCCTAAAGTTTGAAAACACAACTATTATCTTCTTCTTATGAGCTGCATTTAAAGTTAAAACTTGTAGATACCTTCGAAAACAGGTGCATTGCAAATTGACCTTGCCGACCTGCGTCTGCAAAGTTCTGCATATGCGTTATCCACTTTTCTGGCCAGGTACCAGATACAGGAAATACTGGTAGACTACACTTCAAGGCAAGTTGGGGTATGTGAAGCATGTCAGTTGGAAGTGCTCGCAGACTCCGAGTAGAAACTACAGCCAGATCTCCAAAATCAATGAACCGGACTTCAACCGTGTTGGGAGCTTTTTCTATCATCATAATTTTTGCTCGAGCCCTAATTACAATTTCAAATCCATAAGTCAAGTATGGATAAGTTATGAAGTTTGCTCATTACTGTTACGTACCATTTTCCGCTTTTGCGTTTAGCTGCACAAACATACTCATTTCTCTCCCATGCATGCATCGGATATTCAACCAAACTAGCGTCGTCGAGTTCCTTCTCAATCTTATCTCGTAATTCTTCATGTTTTTCTTCCATCGCGTCAAAATCGTTGAGATTGATGACGTTGCTGATTAAAATCTGGGCAAACAAACAATATAGTACGTTACGTAAGACTATCTATAATATAAAAGCAGCAAGTCAGTTTTTCATACAGGCAGCTCAGTGGATTTATCCAGCACAGCAGGCTGAGAGCCTTTGTAACGAGGCACGATGGGATTTGACTGGGCATCTGGCAATTCTAATAAAATAAAAAATAAAACCATTTAGTAATTTGGTCACTACCTGTTGCTTCCATCGGTAAGGTAAAGAATTAGTATCACGAACACTCACTTTGTTTACCAGCTCCTTCTTTTTCCAACATGCTTGCCAAATTGATCCACACATTCCCGTGTCTAATCTCTAATTTTGCTTTAAAACCCGTCAAACCACGTATTGGAGTAGGAGTTTTATCCTGCATAAACAAACGCTTTTAATATAAAAATTCTACAGTTGTGTAAGCTCTGTGTTGTCCAAACCTCTCCAAGTATAGTTACACGGAACCACTCTTGTTTGATGTACTCGTGAAAATAACTTGATATGGTGTAAAGTGATTCCGCATCGAAGTTAGGAGAAAATTCACCAATGCTCAAGTTTATCACGCCAGGATAGAAATCCTTAAGTTTCTCGGGGATTTCACATACGTGCTCCAGGTCGACGAGCTCGTGATTTCCGTAGTCAATGAAGTACACAGAGACATTATCATCGGATACGTTGAGAATGCGGGCTCGATACCACCCATTAATTCCATCACCAACATACTTCGCAACACAAAATGCATCCTTTTGAAGCAACTGTAACGGAGCAAAATTCTCGATCGTTTTGATTGCCTCTTCGATCTTCGCAATATCGGACCCCCCAGACGAATCGAAAGCAAAGAAGTCATACATACTCTCTCCAAAGGAGTGTCCCATCTAAAGCATGAACAAAAATTACATCACTTATTGCTACCGCTCTTGATGATAAATTATCTTAGTTATTTATACCATAATTGGAATATTAAACAGGAGTTCACGCTTCTGACAAATTTTACTAGTTGAAGTTGAAATATTGCTTTTTGAAGACTCAGACGCAGGGCTTCGCATGATGCTCAGACCAGGCAGCGTGTCCTTATTGGGCGAATGAGGACCACGCGGCTTACCACGATTTGCACCATTAGCTTGATCACAGTATCTTCTGGAAGTTGCAAGGTTTGAGGAAGATGTCTTTTCTGGGTAATTTTGAGAGCTTTGCATCTGATTACTCGGACGATTAAAAGAATTCTCTCCAGGTTTCTGGTATTTGGAAGGTACTTCTTGTACAGGGAAAGATGTCAGGCCTTGGGAGTGATTTTTTGTTACAGCATCCGAATCTGATCTTCGATTCTGCATCTTTCTGAGTTGGTTCTCTCCATCAGTTTCAACAGCATTGCGAGATACCTGAGATCGGTTTGAGTGTCCATCACAGTCATTAGGATAACCAAAACTCTGCCTTCCTTGCTCATGACGTTTGGATGGGCTGTCTTGAACATTTCGACTGGGCTTTGAAGGAGTTTGTTCTGGCTCAAACGATGCATGACGCTCGTGAAAGCGTAGATCTTCGGTACTGCTTTCTTGTGGTGCACAATGATGTCGATTTTGACTTTTATTCTGACCATCAGATTCATGCGTCCCACGACGAGAACCTCTAAAGCTAGTCTGAGCTTTTGCGTTATCACGGTGGCTACTGCGAGGCAACGGGTTGCGTTCAACCTTTCCTTCGTCTCTTTCCCGATTACAGTTGTTGACATTACCAAACCCTGACTGCTGAAGACGCTGGCGATCATTGTGCTCCAAGGGAGACTTAAACCCTCTATAATTTGACGAGGCAGCAAAGACTGGTGGAATTCCCCCGGGTATTTGTGGCACAGGGTGAGTCTTGCCCATCACATGTCCTGGTAGCATCGGTGGAACGAAGCCGTGAACTGGTTGTACTGAAAGTAGATAATAGTAATCATAGCGAGATAACCGATGAATTTTATATAGCTATTCTATTATTGGTAGTAGTTATAATAAAGCAAAAACAAGTTAGATTATGTGGAAAGTACCTTTTTGGGTCCATGGCATATTGATAAATGGTACAGGGGCTGGAAGTAAACCTGGACCATAGTTCGGTGGCTTTGAATAATTTGGGCCCCCATCTGGCTGATTGTGCATGTGATTTTTGTCGTTGACTAAGTATGATTCTGGTTTACGGCTTCTTACAACATTGTTTCTTCCTACTGTCGTTGGCACAAGGTGAGGTGACTTCGGACTAGAACTTTCCTTCTCACAAGAAGCTGGTCAACAATCGGTTACAATTACAATAATTCAGTGAGTTGTGAGTGTAAATTGCAAATTCAATTGTCAATTGAGCATGCAACCACCATTACCTTTATCCAACTTCCCTTCGTCTTTAGTGGCTTCTGTAACGGGCTGAATAACATTTATTGACTTCAAATCACATTCTGGACCGGCTTCATTTTGACTCCTTCTTTCATCCGCGTTCACATCATCTGATCCTGATCCACGATTCACTATCAGTGATGATGCACTGCTTTGGAAGTTATCCGTCTCCGTCGTACTTGTTACAGAATCAGCGTCTTTGCTGACAACAGGGGCCTCTACCTTCTTCGCCTCTTCTGGTTCATCTGTTTTCTTCCCTGTAGTTTTGCTACAAGTAAATTAAAATACAGAAAATAAATGGACAGACTTGGTATTATGAATCCTCCAGAAACTGTTGCAAATATTATAAGCTTACTGGGTCCTTGCACACTTTGCCGAACAAAATACTACGTGACACTTAAAACACACACTAAATTTAACTTCCTTATCACATGGGCACGATATTTTTACGGGTTCATGTTCGCATCCCCCAAAAGTGTTCATCTTGGTCAAAGTTGCAACAAATTCCTTATCAGTCACACAAATTGTTTTGTATTCGGGTCCAAGTAGGCCTAACTTTTTTAAACTGAAATCCCATTGCTGGCTATCTCCAATATCATCCAATTCGTCACCTCCACCGACATCAATATTCCTATAAAATACAATACGAACATATGAATCAATCCACACATTATAATAAGACGAGATAAAATTCTGAGAAATGAGCAATCAAGTATTTATTTTCTTACTCTTCTTCTCTAGGACTAGACATCGCCTGGCACTTGCCCTTAACAAAGTTCATGTTCCCATTGAATTCTAATTTACACTGGAAGCTGAAATCATCCAAGTCACCTTCTTTTTCTTCGCTTCTTTCCGTAACTCGATCTCCATCGGATGACATTCCACCGTTCATGTTGCCCTCACCACTTGTCGGTGCAACTAAAGGTGGTGGGGACTCAACATTAGTGACATTTTCAATCTTTCCGTACCCCCCTAAGCGTTCACTTTCCCCAGTGCAGCTACTTTCAATTTCATCCGTAGAAATGTTGTCCATCCTGGACTCCTCCACCTCTACGTTTGCTCCTCTTTCTTCTAGCACCTAAAAAGAACCACGGCACAAAATGCACATGAGAAACTTCGCTTGCAGTTCAGATCAGATTTCAAAACTCCACAACTTCGCTAAATAATGATTCTACACTTATAGTACCACGAGAAGAATCTCTGCCTCGCCACCAGTGTCTCAACAAGAAAGATCTCCTTATTAGTCCAAGAGTTAATCAAAACCGGAAGAGACGAGCTTGTCTGTGTCTTCTAAGGATGAAGTCGTGGAGAGGAGTGAGTGAAGCAGAAGTATTGTTATTATTATCTCGAACAGACGAAACGAGCAGCCTTTGTTTACAAATATGAAGAAAGACAATGCAAACAATCAGTCTGACGCGTGAGAAGAAGTTCGATCCATGTCGTGTTGGGTTTCCCGCGTCTTTTTACCATCAGCTCACGCGATGCATGCAACTTTCGTTGTTGCATCGTTGCATGTAATGTGCATTTCTGCTTTATTTCTTTGTTAGTGTTGTTGAGAGTGTTGACCAATTGACCATCGAACTATATTATTACTAAGACGTGTTGACTATTGACTTCATGTATTTTGATAGTGTTGAACTATTTACAGAGTGTTGACCGAAAATTCTCATTTTCACATTTTCGACAGTGCGAGTTGTACATTTACATTTTTCCGTTTCTAGTTTTTTTAGCAAACGACGACGCGAGGTAATAACGTGACGTAAGTTCAGAAGACGACGGTGAACGGGATTGACTTCTGTTCTGGGTAAATAAACAGAAAGAGAGATAAGTAAGTTTATTGTGTCGCGTGGATACCGGTCCGTGTGATGTGACGTTATCTAAGCCAGAACTTATTACAGGGTTGTTGACGGCGGAGTTTGGAAGACGCTGCGAAGTTTGTGGAGAGAGGTTTTCGCTGCTGGTAATTGTTGTGGGTGCAGTTGCAAAATGACTAATCGACGGCTTCAGAAAGAAATGGTGGACATGATGGATAAGCCTGTGGATGGCTTTTCTGGACTGGAGATGAAGGATGATCGACTTACCCTGTGGGAAGGGTTGATTGTCCCAGTAAGACAAATATTACGTACTGTGAAACCTGTGAAAATATGTTGAACAGTTTTTGTGACGTGGTGTTTGTTTGCAAACCTTTTCGTGTACAGACCAAACCTCCCTACAACTCTGGAGCGTTTCGGATCATAATCACCTTCCCGGAGAACTACCCGTTTGTACCTCCAAAGGTTGCTTTCAAGACCAAGATTTACCATCCTAATGTTGATGACAATGGAGCTGTGTGCCTTCCTCTCATAAATACTGGAACTTGGAAGCCTGCAACTAGAATTGCGCAAGGTCGGTAGTTCTTTATCTAAAATTCTTGCATGAATCTGAGCTTTAGAAGAATTTAGTAAATTGTTTACTTGTTTCGTAGTCATTGAAGCTTTGATTCAACTCGTGAACAATCCCGAACCTGACCACGCTTTAAAAACAGAGATCGCTGAGATGTTTACGAATGATAAACCCCGATTTATGAAGACTGCAGAATCAAACACGAAGAAGCACGCCGAGAAGCGACCCAAGGATAAGAAATGAAGTTTAGCTAGGAGCTACTTAAGAAATTCAAGTTTTCATGCGTCTACATTCTTATGAACTATTTTCTCATTCGGCCGTCGAAATTAATCTCAAGGTTTATATTTTGAAATCAAATCTAAAAAAACTAATTGGTAGATAATCTTGCGATAGAATCTCATGAAATTTTATTCAGGGTGGATGTATAAAGGAGTAATTCGAATAAATAATTGAAACAGCAACAGGCAAAGATGTAACATTGTTCAGCTTGGATTTGGATTAAAAAATATAGACTGAAACTTAGGCTTGTCTCGCACTCGTTTTTCTGATAGAATTTGTTTTAGTTGAACATTCGAGAGTAATAGTGTGAGTTGTTGAATTTCTGTAAGGTTAGTGAATAGAGCAAACTTTGTACCGGAATACAGATGTGTAGAGAACTTCATACCGGCCAATATGCATCGGGATACTTCTCATCATCGATGTGAACTAGATTCACGTAATATTTAAGCTGAGTAGGCAGTATGGCAAACCCGGTGTATACTTCAGGAGGGAGCAAGTCTCCCAGTCGAGACACCCCACTAAAATTGATCGAATGCGAGACCAAAAGGTGAAACTTTTGTACACCGGAGTGTAAGGGCTACGCCAGATGTTCTGTATATCCTAAAGTTATCTGGGATCATAGGTACAACCTTATTGTACTGTGAGATAAGTAGAAGTCTGTAGTCGGCATGTCGTATATTATGAGACTGTACCGTGAAGGATGTGTTTTAGGTAGGCAGGCATTCACTACTGGTGTTAAGCAAGGTAGTCAAACCCAATCATTAAAGACACTAGCAAGGGATTTGGAGAAGAGTTTTAGTTTTTATTAGTCAGTCGGACTTCATACTACATAGTACACGTCTCTACTACTTATTATAGGACTATTCTTATTTTATGCCTACTACTCGTAATGCTAATACCACTATTACTCAAAATATATATTGCTGCTGTGTGTGTAATAGTGTAATAGTTTATTTGTGAGAATAATAGTAAAATATATAGCAGTCTCTAACAGTCAGTTGGTACATCGAATTGGTAGCTGTTAGTTGTGAAGTTTAGCTAACATACGATACTTATTCACTTAAGCAGCCAATAATATTAAGTCAGTCATTTAATAATTTCTTAAATGTACATAATAAGTTAAGACCTCGAACTCGTTGGTTCTAAATAATGTTAAGAAGACCATCTAGTACGCTAATCGCCCGCATAAGAAGCAACAAATTGGATGACATCATCAGTGAATAATTTAAGATTTTATCATCATTTAATACTTCTTACCACATTATACAGCTCGGGGATCCATACTCAACTCTAGAAGTATAAATATTATCATATGCAGTGATCTTTTTTACTCGCTTAGTCCTTGTACCACGAAAGGCTTGATTTGATGTATCTTGAATATTGATTGGGTGTCTCATTGATAAGTCAACCTTTCTAAGCCTTTAGCATCTCAATTGGACTATGATCATCGTCGCTATCAATTGTCTCGTTAGATATAATGCAGAACAGCAGAACCGCTCGACAAAAAGTTGTGATTATCAGTCAAGTGTTAAGTGAGAGAAAAGTTAAATAGATTGAGCGTGTGTGTACATTATGTGTGTTTTTCGTGATTGATCTGCATCCTACTCCATTAGGATTCATAGTCTCAGTTTTAAATTTTTATCTTCATTCATCATTTTACATTCATCTGGGGAGGAGAGCCCATCGTCTTTTAAAATCTGAAATCCTCGAATCCAGCAACTCAGCAGTCATCCCCTTTCAAAACTATCAGTGATTAGTCAAATAGACAAATATTCATTATTAATTATCCATTTTGAGTGACGTGAGAGGGATGGTTCATTGATACTTGTGGGCACTAAAGTTGGTGGAGTAGCCTTGCTAACTCTAAACAAGGAACAATTCCACAATTCCCAGAACATAAAGTTCATTTAATTGATCAACGTTGGAGAATTGGAACGAAAGGCTGCTTGCTGCTGCTGCTGCTAGACTCTTCTCTGTTGCAACACAAAAACTATTTGGACACTTTGATTCTTCCTCGTTAAACCTACGCGATATAAGCCCTAAACCAAACCAAAGTTGTCTTCGTCATTTGCGACCAGCCCCGCATTAACTATTAAGTGTATACGTGACTCATCGTGTGACATCAATTCTTGTTGTTGCTACATTTTATGGAATAATTTGATCTCAAATCTCAGACCACCATCACCTTAGGTGGAACTAGTGGAATACAGTTAATGTAGCGTGAACCGTGAACTCCTTTTTCCTGTCATCTGTATACTCTCGTCTTCTGGTCTCAGCACTCAATTAAAAATAGACCACCGACGAATGCTGTTTCTTTATCTGAAAGTTGAGAAGACTGTGTGTGTGTGTTTTTAATAAGATTTGTTGTTAGTGTGTCAGCTTGAGTCATAAAAGTGATTATAGTAATCAGGAAAATGCTAGTTCTCTGCTGGCATGTTTTCAATTGATTGCCAACACCGCCCGAAGAGAATAAGCAACTTATGAAGTGTGTCGGCAAAGTGGGAATATTAAGAAGGACTGAAGGATTTGTGGCTACGTCGACGTTTCTTATCTGTAAAAGTTTTGGAGGAGGAGGAGAGGAGGACGATGGCAATGAGCGAAGTAGCCGTGAAGACCTCGTCCTCAGGCTTATCGAAGGGGGAGGAAGAACAAAACAGGGATCTTACAATTAGTAATGGGGGTGTAGTTTGTGTGTCGAAAGTTGTCATATCAGCTAAGACGATTCCAAGTGCAGAGGAGGCAGTGGTGGTCACCAATGGCTGTGGGGGAGGAGAAAGTTCCACGGGGGATGAGTTGGAAGATGAACTGAGCAAGTTGAACTGCGAACCGCTTCCAGGATCAGCGTTGGTGAGGCAGAAGTCTGCAACATTGACGGGGGCTGATGGAAGTGGAGGACAGTCGTCGTCTTCCCCAAGTCATCAGAGGAATTCGTCTCCAAATGCTTTCATGAACAGTGCGAGGAACAATCTTCGCCGATCTTTTACACTGCCGAGGGGTTTGTTGTTGAGGAAGAGTGGACAGACAGGCCCTGCGTCCGAGAACCAAAATGGAAATTTTGTTCGAAATATTTTCCTTACGTTGGTGAGAAGTAAAAGTGTGCGGAAAAAGAAGGGAGGAGAAAAGGATGGAGGGAGTGGCGAAGGACTGAGTAATGGGGATGGTGGGGCGGATCAAGCGTTTCTTAATAAGTTACAAGGTAAATCAAATCAACTTTGGAAGACTATTATTATTATTTAGTATGGTAATTTATGTAGTCTCCGGTGCGGAGAGAGTTGTTGGAATGGAATGACTCAAACTGTCATTTGGATGGAATTCTGTACAGGGTTTCCTCCAGGGTTTACTCCTGCAGCGGTGGGACTGAAAAATCAAGGGAACACTTGTTTTATGAATGCGATTGTGCAGTGTTTGTCACACACAGATCCTTTAGCGAAGTACCTTGTAACCGAGAATTATAAGAGTGACTTGAGGAGGAAGCATTGGATTAAGAATGGAAAGGTGTGTGGAAATTCTAAAAAATATTATAGACTGTTTAGGAAGGACGATTCATGATAATCAATTACTTCATTACAGAGTGAAGTAACTGAAGAACTGGCATCAATACTCAAGAGTGCATGGTTGAAGCAAAATACTTCAACGCTGGAAGAAGCTGTGGCTCGGTTTAAGTCGGCAGTGGAGAAAGGGGCCCTTCAATGGCGAGGTTCAGAGCAGCATGATGCTCAGGAGTTTTTCTTGTGGTTACTTGACAGGCTCCATGAAGATTTGAATCAGGCTTCTTCCAACAAGTACAAACCTATTAAGGTACGGAGTTATTCTTAGAGTAGACTTGAGAATTGAGCGATTGCCGTCTCTTAGAAAATCGTGTATTTATTTAAATATCTTTCTACGTGTTCAGAATAATTTTGGCCGACCAGAGGAACAAGTAGCTGCTGAAGCGTTGGCGAATCATTTACGGTGCAACAATTCTATAATTCAAGATATATTCGGAGCCCAGTTTCGTTCCAGCTTGACTTGTCCAGGCTGCGGGAAGCAGTCTGCTACTTTCGATCCATTTGTCTGTGTTTCTTTGCCGATTCCACAAGCGAAGCAAGAAGTTCCTGTTTATGTTAATATTATATACCTTTCTCAGCAACCTCGTCAAGTGAGTTGTGTGATTTATTTACTTGATACAGAGATTTCTGGAGACGTGGAGGATGTCTTTGGTTGGTGCAAGATTGGTCTAATTTATTTATCTCATTACAGGTTAAATTAGGCCTTAGTGTGAGCTCAAGTGCAGACATTAAGGAGCTGAAGCAGCTCTTGGCAGCAGACACGGGAATTCTGGAAAATGATATTTTGTTGACGGAAATTGACGGCGAAGGATTTCATAGAACTTTTACTGGTACGCGTGACACTTGTTTGCAAAAAATGGCATCGCATCCGATGTAAAATGAGATTTACAAAGTCGAGCTTAGTGATTGAGATGTTTTCGTTTATGCAGAAACTCAACTCGTATCCGCTTTAGCGAACAATGAAGCCTTGTACTGCATTCAAACTCCTCAGCTCAGAGAGACGACCGAAAATGACGGAGCTTTCCTTATGATCACGTGGACTAATATTCTGGTTACTAATGATGGCACCACCCGAATACGGTTCGGAAGTACCTTTGTAACGCAAATTGCACGGGAAACCGGATTTGTGGACCTCCAAAAAGTCTTGCTAAAGGAAATGGCTGGAATTCTCCAGCCAGGAATTCTCGTCTCTGAGCAAAAGGACCCTGTGTTCAGCATTAGAATTCTAGACGGTAGTTCTGAAGGGGGGCTAGTAGATCCGTCGGTGGAACACCCTTTATACATGGAATCTGTGGACCATGCCTTATCCCTTTGTGATGAAGATGTTCCTGCACATATCAAACTTCATCTAGAATGGGTATCTGCTGATAAAGACAAGTAAGCCACCTTTTTGACTAGTGTGGTTTTGCATATGAACTGCCAGACATGCCATCATAATTTAATAAAAAAGTCTGGCTACACCACAATTCATTATTTGGTAAGGGCGGAAACGAATTTTGATAAGCAGAGTGTGTATTTGTCAATGTCAAAGTCAGCTTCATACTATACATAGTTACATTTTAGGAAGCACAAAGCACACCCTATAAGGAATAGATATGTACGTTATGAACAGAAATATCAAGGGCATGCTTTTTGACGAGATTATAGAAGCACACCCCAAGCAAGACTTAAAAATGTTTCTAAATTAGCCTGGATGCACACATTGTGCACACAACGCATGTAATCACGTAAAAAATCCCATCGGCACCCACAGATTCCTGTAATGCTTAAAGCATCCTGTGCCACAGAATATTAAGTCAGAGATGACAAATTGGTTGGTTGTTCAACAAACATAATTCTGTTACTTACATTGTGATTAAAATAATGAAATTACCTCGGCTCGACGACACAGCTGAATACGGTACCATACAGTACCGTGTAATTTTTTGTGTATCATTTCATTGTGACACGGCATGAGACGAAGCTCAACTCCACGTGATTCTACTATTCTAGAGTTCGTAAAGGGAATTTTAGTTTTTGCAATCATTTTTGTTGTGTTCTTTCTTGATGTACGAAACTCCAATCAGCGAAAGAACAATACGGAGTTGAGCAAGGCAAAGTATGTAGTTAAAAATTGGGGTAGTCAGGACTTTTTGTGACTGCAGGCTGCATGAATGTTGAGTAAAGAGGACAATAATATAATGGGTATCTATGTCGTATAAGGAAGGAAAATGGAAATAAAGTATCGTTTCACATGAAATGAGATGCAATATGAAACTGCAGATGCATGTGAATCATGAATTCGTTCTACATTGATAGTGTACAAACAAGTCTTTTTGCAATATGATCGTTTGGAACTTGGAATTTGCTCATTTTGCAATACAGTGACATTCTTTCAGCTTAAAAGAGTGTTGATTTCATGCGAAATATTTGGTTTTTTGGTATCAAGTCAATGCTCGCGAGGGTTATCGACGTACATTAAGTACGATAAGATAAAAGCAACACAGTGGTGGTGCAACGTGGAATGAAATGCAATGCACATGTCGCTGATAGTATTGGCATATAATAACAAATGCAAAGACTCAGGATGTATTTCGAACTGCACTTAAGTGCTGTGGTGTTTTGTGGAAAATGTTCAAGAAAATAATATTTGTTATCTAGTGTAATATCCAAAATGGTCCGTAGAGCGAAGTTTGTCAATAGTTGATAGGAGGAATGACAGCTCTTCCTGTATAAAACATGAACTTCGCTCTCGTGCAGGAAAATATTAATCTTTTGTAGTCCAGTCAGCCAGACTTTTAGTCATCATTATCATCACTCATCCTCAACATCACGCGTTTGCTTGTTGAAATTCGATATCAACGAGTAGTGGACCCTTTGAGATATTCTATCGCTGACTGTAGCGTGACAAATAAATATGGACAGGCTGAAATTCCATTATGTTAATGTCGTGTACACTCATCAGAATTTGTGGAGAATTCAGAATGGGTTGCATTATGTGGCTAAGCAAATCTTAGGAAAAGCTTAGGTCGTTGGAAATTTGAGCTGTGTGTTGGAATTGCTGGAAAAAATAATTGTCTCATTTAAGCTTAGCAATTATTATCACGTTCAGAGTTCAGAGGAAGCAGTTTCATGAATGGACTGTTGCTTCGTTTTTTTAAGAATGTATTCTACGAAGTACTAATGATGTCTAAAAGACGAACTTAATACTTCCAAGTCCACAAAATAGAACAGAATAGACGTGTTTGTAGTGTACTCAAAAAGTGAAATGTGTTTTGTCAAAGTTTTCCCATTTAGTAGTTTAGTACCTCACACGAGAAGAAAGTACAAATGAGGGACAAGAAACAGGGAACATTCATTTGGACTTCGTGTGTCATGTCGTGAAAGTAATAATGCTTATGGTTGTTTGCTTAGCTCAGACTTGGAGAAATTCATTTTGTAGAGAAAGCCATGGGAAAGTTTAGGCGATTAAAAGTAATCGATTCCGTTGTCGCTGTGGCTTGTATTGACGCCTTGTAAGAATCTCGGACACCAGTCGTTTATCCTTCGGAGTTATTATAGTTAGTAGGTCAAGCTGGCTGGCTGTTCGAAGCATAGTAGGTTAATTAGAGGGTATAAAATTTTGACTTCCAAGGATATTGCATGTCTGTCTGTCAGTTCGGGGTTCACTAGTCAGTGCGATGCAGTCCTATATAGTTTCTTGGCATGGTAATTTTTTGGGGTGTGCAATTTTTCGCAGTTTTGACGAGGTACGTAAACTGAGAGAGGTACAATGGGATAGGGTTAAGTTTGCTGGAGGTTTGTAGTTCGTAGAAAGAGATAATATCAACAGTACAAAAATGAGAGGGTTGCAAAATCGTGATTTTTCCTCATGCAAATCTTATTTGAGTAAAATTGAGCTCTTATCGTTTATCATCAGTTTATTTGATACCAGGGTGTTCGACGATGCATCAATTCATTTTGTGGACGATTCACAGAACTGCTATGAGCAATTTATTCCAATGTTGAGACAAACCACGGATTCGCAAATACTATTATGGCTTCATACCTTTCACTGTTCTCAATAGTACTCTTGCAATAAATCACATTTAACATTTATAGTGTGAAATTTTCGTGTTGAGTGGTTTCCGGCACGTGCTTAAAATGTGGATGGATTTTTTATGACCCTCGCTTACAAACACATCCGAAGCAACGAGTCTTAAATCTTGGTGAAAATGGAGTGGTTGTCTCTTGTAAATTATGCTATGAAAGTACACACTCTTGACTTGAATTCACTCTGTGCTTGAAATCTCGCAAATTCTTCGCTCCAGGCAGCTCGTTTCCGTTGTAGGAGTTTGTTGGATTAGAAAGCACTCGGTACAGAAAATGTGGTTATGAAAGGCAAGGGATTTCGGTAAAAAATTATGGTTAATATTAATAATAGGTTTTAACGCTTTTTGGAGGCCATTGTATTGTTGTAGTAGATGTGATTTAGCCCTATTCCGAAGGAATAGGGTAGATTTCCATCCCGTAAGGAAAAGCAGTTTGTATTGCCGAGGTCGATCCACAGTGTTTGCTCCCAAAATTCTCCAAAACACCTCGTGTATTATAAGTGTTGCATTTGGGTGCATGAGCTACCGTGTTTCCACCAGTCTCTCAAAATAACACGATAAATAAAATCTACTAGTATTGTTGCATGGAGTTTATAGTCACCTTTTTCGAGACGGACTGTTGAATTAAGTTGCATTTCATCGCCTTTTTGTTGCTGATTCGATGATAAATGGGAGAAACTAAATGAACTTCTCTGTGTGTTTCAGGATAATTTCTGATGATGCCGAAAGTGTTGAAGAGCATTCCAGTGTGGTGCAAACTCGGCTCAAACATTCTGAAGAAACAATGGGATCTGTGACACTTGGTGAATGCTTCGATCTGTACACAACCGCGGAACAACTGTCAGCTGAAGATGCTTGGCATTGTCCCCATTGCAATAGGAAGGAACAGGGAACAAAAATGATAGGATTATGGACTGCTCCTCAAGTATTAGTTGTTCATCTTAAGCGGTTCCGTCAGGTACTTATAATAGCTGACTCCTAAGTTTTGTTGTAATTGAATAAATTGAAATGAATTTTTGCTTTACTTGAAGGCTGCCAAGGGACGCACAGCAGCTATGAAATTATCGTCGGTAGTCGACTTCCCTATAGAAGGATTAGATCTGGGTCCACATGTAGCTAAGCGTTCCAATAAGGCGAGTGAGAACGGACTGCACAACGGAGGACTGAACCAAGCTTCATCTCCAATTAACGGTTGCTTTGGACTGGGAAATTGGAAACACCGAGCGTCTTTCAAGAAACATTTTGTCTCTTCCACACATAACAATAAATCAGCTAGTGCGAACGCTCAGGGTGCGGGTGATGAAAATATGCTTTATGATTTGTACGCTGTGTGCAATCATCACGGCAAGGATGTCCTTGGAGGGCATTATACAGGTAATCTTGAAATTCTGTCTGGGTCTCTTTCTTAAAATGTTAGACTTTGTGATTAAAACTATCTTGTTGTTTTCCACAGCTTACTGCAGAAATCCTGTTGATGGAAGTTGGTGGTCTTTTGACGATACTCGGGTCACAAAACTGTCTTCACCGTCTGAAATTAAAACGGCCTCAGCGTACATTCTTTTCTACACGAAGCGATCTCCAGCGGTACCAAGTAGTCAATCAGCAGCAATTCCTTTTCAGCAGCCGATTCAGCACCCGCAACACTGGTGTCGAACATTGATTAAGAAATACCATAAGATTCCTTCATCTTCCTTATCAAACTCCAGCTCAGCGGTTGGAGACTGCCTTAATGGGACAACTGTTACAAACGGCACTAGTGATCTGGAAAATAGCCCAGACAAGAACGAAACCACCGAAGGCGCTCAAGAAAGTGTAACAAGTTTTATAAAAAATGATGAAGCTTCTAAGGACAAAGAGAAGGTGAAGACTCTTGAGAATGTCCCAGCACTGACGAACGGATATCATCACCTGTCGACCTCCACAGCTTCAGGTTCATCAAATAAGACTTTAACTTCAAATAGCGGAGGTGTCAATGGGGTTTCATCCTCTGCTCCTTTAGCAAGGATGGAAGATGTAGGAATAGGAATGGCTTTGGGCTACGATACCAAGGAGCTTCAAATTGTCAGCACAGTATAACATCATAGTTTCTTAGTCCTTATACTATTCGTGTTAGCTGGCTTTGTTGCCTCGCTCTGCATCTGAACAGCAATTTACAATTTCGATAAAATAGAAGCCTTTGCAGGAGATTTATACGCTTTTTCAATTCTAAATGTTACATCATGCTCAAATATTGATTCGAAGTTGAGATGTAGCTGACCTAATACTAATTGCCTAAAATATTATAGAAAAGGTGTCTGTCACATTTGCGATAATGCACAAAAAGTCATAGCTAAATGTTTTTACCGAATTGTGTTGATTACTTTATAGTATAATTTGAATTTGATAAATCACAGTGAAATACTTTTTCATAAAATGTTTGACTTGTTGTATTCTTAAGCGTGTATAAAAATACTACTATACCTCACAACACTTCGTATGTTGAGTTACCTTAAGATAATTGGATTTGAGAATACATGAAGAGCAAATTAGATGTATGAAGCTTCTAGGTTGAAAGTTCATGTGGTGTGATATTTAATCTATGATTTTTAAAGACAACTAATAGT
Source organism: Isotomurus pseudopalustris (assembly GCA_034698685.1). Taxonomy (NCBI): domain Eukaryota; kingdom Metazoa; phylum Arthropoda; class Collembola; order Entomobryomorpha; family Isotomidae; genus Isotomurus; species Isotomurus pseudopalustris. Next base: position 21,182 of record JAQGBV010000507.1, read on the forward strand.
CAATGCCGGTACACTACACAAGTATAGGGGCAGCCTTGACCAAACTTTTATCCATGAGTTATTATAAATATCGTAGAGTACGAAGCTAATCGCACTGTCAATTAATATGCTGTAAACACAAAGGCAGTTAAAGTGCTATTTTATTATTGAACTACAAATATAACGGTGTGTATTAGGCAATTATTAAATATTTATTACTTTACCATTTCCTTGCCTTGCAGCAAACAAAGTATGTTTCTTGCGACACGGTAAATTGATCTAGTTGTTTAAAGTGAAGATGAAGAACGCTAGTAGTGGATTGTTGTTTGAACTCTCGAGAGACATTTAGTTAAACGCAGTTGTGAACCAGTTATGAAGGAAATTATTTTACTCGTTACTTATATAATCTTATATAATTATATAGTTATTCATTCGTTACTCCAATTGATAGCGTCTTGGATTGTCCATGACATATATTTTGATTTTAACATTGTATCATCATCAGCTTAACTGTTTGGCGTTAATTTGTTAAATTAAGCACCTTTTACAGCACACAAGACGGAATTTTGTCGGTTTGATTCCTATTGATTCATTTAACTGTGACAAATTCGCTAAACGTAATATGCAATCAATTTGAACGACGTCAGTGTGTGTTTGTGAAAGATATGGGAACTTGAGTATCAATAAAAATTGATCCGTAAAAATTATTTTGATAAGCTTTAAATTATTTTGATTCACTTATGGAAGTTATTCCTTGAACAAAATAATCGTCCTAGGGGATGTCAATGAGCAAGAAGATAAACTTCTCTGGAATTGAGTGGTTGAGTGGATCTGTGATTGTGCACCAAGGGTTGACCTTCTTCGTCACTGATGTTTCTGAAGGCCTGCGCATCGGATGTAGAAATAGGGATAGGTTTTTCAAAGACGTACCAGTGGACTTGTTCATTACAACTGGGAGTTGTGAGGGATCCTTCGTAGAAGTAAACGCGACTTCCAAATGGAATCAGCTTTGTCATGTCCAAAGGTTCATCTACTTTCTCCCAAAATGCGGTTTTGTTTTTAACTCCAGCAAGATTGTTGATTATTGGAGACAAAGCAGGATTAGGTGAGTTCTTGTCAGAAGCTTGTAGAAATACTCCAACCACAGTCAGAGCCGCAGGATCCCCAGACTGCACAGCTTTTAGGACGGATGTGTATTTGCTGTTGTAATGAACCAAATGCATTTCCATTGTGAATTTTCTGCCATTCACTGTGTGTTCTGATCCTTCGTTGTCCGTCTGGCCCCAATGGAAATGAGCGTTTGCGAACTTGTAACTTGGTTCTCTTTTATAGCTTCCTGTTATGGGATAGCTTGTGCAGAACGGGGTGACTGTAGATGGAATGAAGTCCATGTTGACAGTGTGGCCGTTGTTCTGCAGAAAGAAATGATCCGACTTAAGGTACAGTAGAGGTAAATGGGAGTAGACACCGTCTGCTGTATGTCGAAGTGGTTGATCTGGACGTAGTTGGAGATCGATTGGAGACTGGCGAGTTCCATTGTAGCAGTCAGCGTTTTGTGTCCAGAATCGACTTTTGGGACCGCATGATGGGTCTTTGTAGCAGAAATCTTGGGGAGTTAAATGGACTCCAGCGGAATGAGTGGAAAGAAAGTTTTGAACCACTAAAACAGCAAAAGTCACGAAAAATCTTTCAAAGTAATCCATGATCTCTGAAAAGAAGAAGTAAAACTAGTTGGAACTACTGACTTTACTGTACAGTGGCTACTGTACTGCACTGTACAGTAGCTAATAGTAAACTTGGCTTCTGGCCACTGACTTATGGCTAATGTCTGGTTATTAACTGGTAAGACTTGGCTTTAAGAACTTATGCTGCTAACGTCAAAGATTTCCTATAAATAAATAGAACCACTGCTGAATTCAGAATAAATAGAATCCTATTGAATGTGTAGAATCTACATAAGATTAGTGAGTAAAAGTCTGTAAATTATTTAGCAAGAAACAGTGTTTCAAATTATAACGCACGATGAGTTGTGTGTATGCACATTTCCGTGACCGTGATCTTCAATAGAACTTCATGGTCAGATTACCTCAAAAATATTGAGTTATGTGCTGGTATTAAGACTAAGACTCGCAGATAAAGAGAGAGATCATTAGTATAGTAATTATAATAATATATTTTTGTCTTATCAGTGAATACAGTAATTTAATGATGCTGAATGCTGCTAATTGGAAATACATTTCCACAAACGATGCTCGTGTAAATAAATGGCGACCTGAAAGGTAGATTCGTAGACTACAGGTAGATTTACGTTTACTATCTTTCCTACTCTGCAATAATGAGAGATTTGAATTCAGATTTCCATCGTGAAATTGCACATCATTGAGGCTTTTTGTGGCGTGTAGGAATTGAATTCATCTTCCTGAGACTTAAAACGTGATAAAGTTGAATATGATTTATATGTTCCTTGTTTGCTGCAATAGAATTATTCTTTTTATTTTATTTCCAGTATCATTAGGATGAATTAGCAATTTACTAAAGCAGATATGACATGAGAAAATCACTTTAATTCTTCGTGCAACGTAACGTCGTTTATAGAAATAAGCCAGGCGGCTCACCTCCGCTGGAATATTACAGACGATAATTAATCTGATGATTTTATGATAAATGCGTGGTAGTGCTTTTGTTTCAATTAGTGTTTATTGAATTACAATTTACAATTAACGTGCGTTCAAGGGCATTGGACAAAAATCGAATCCTTCAATGAAGCAATCTAGTAGCACATCTAAAAAGGCCGGAGCGCATACAAATTCCATAAAAGATGCCACATGAACCTAATCAGTGATCAACTTGTTATTTTGGGAAGAATAGATTGTATAAATATTTTTGCAGATTTGAGAATTACGTGAATAAAAGTGTGTAAAACGCCTACAGAATAACACAGAAGGGAAGTGAACAGAAGCAGATTGTTTATGGGCTTTCCGTGACGGTGACTGACGTGATTCCAATAAAGTGTTCATGTCCAAATAGATCTACGTCACAATGTCACATAACAGGTCGATGTAGTTGCCACACAGAAAAGGTAGCAGTAGTGAACTGGTAATGTAATACTTGGAAACGCAACTACATTGTTGGTGTTCCGGGTCCCGACTCGCTTGATTAGTAATTAGTGAAGGTGAAGGGCTGGTTCGTTAGAGATTAATATATTTATTGCAGCCCTTTCATCTTTTACACAAGAAGGCATTCTTTCAGTTTTGAATTGAGATTTCAGAATATAATTTCCACTATTGTACATACACGTTCCCAAACGCCTGATGGGTTGAATTGAACGAATAATTGCTTGTTTGATTTTAATTCGATAGTCATTAGTACAAAACTAAGATGACCTAGTGGATTTCAAATGGGAGACATTAATGGCAGATGGACAAAGAATATTTGTTTATCCTAAATTATTTATTGGACAATTTAATGCCGTATAGGTCAACGCTCCTGCCACGTAAGTATTGAAGCGGTCGATTATTCGGAGTCATACTTTCTCCACGGGCATCTATGACAGTTCTGAAGACTTGTATGTCCTTCTTGGAAATCTGGATGGGAGTATCGACGACGTACCATTCTACTTGTTCATGGCAGCCGGGAATTGTCAACGATCCGGAGTAGTGGAAGACCTTCGCTTTGGGGTTAAACAATTCGCTTAGGTCTAGCTTTCCTTCGATATGTTTTGCCTTAGGCTCTGGTTCCTGTACTTTCGAAACGGCTGTGACTATTGGCATTAAGGTATTTTGTGTCTTTTTGGAACCCGACTCCACCAGGATTGAAAGAATTGCAAGAGCTTGAGAGTCACCAGAATCCAAGGCTGACTGGACTGAATCATAGTCAGTGTTGTAATGGATAAATTGGATTTCCATTGGGTAGGACTTGTCTTTTATGTAATGTTCGGATCCTCGATTATTTGGATTGGATCCTGTTCCCCAATGAAAATGAAGACTGTCCAGACGAAAAATATTATCTGGGACTTCCGGGTTTATGATCGTAAAGTCATTGTCTGAACGAAGCGAAACTACAATTGTGTGACCGTTGTTTCTGATGTTGAACGATTTAGATTTAAGAGCTGACTTTTTGATAACTAATTTTTTTGCTGGTTCGTAATCGCTCTGAGTGTAAATGTTGATTGGGGACTGGCTGGATCCTCCGGGGCATTGGTGATTCCACAGGTCACTTGCAGGGGCACATGATGGGTCTGTGTAGCAAAATTCTTTTTTCATGGATTTTAAGGAAGGCTTCCTGGAATGTTTCCTAGTTTTTTTCCCCCAGGTGAATGAAAGTAGAAGAAGGTAAATTGCCCATATCACTCTCATGTTTTCTTTGATTTCAGGAGATATACTTTTGGATTGTCTTAATGACTTCACGGTGCGTTGAGCAAAGTGCTTAGATGAAGCGATTGAGTACACACATTGCGTACACTATAAGTTTTTTTGTTAACAGTGAAGTAGTGGAAAACTATTTCAATTATTTGATAAAATATTATTCGATTTGAGTTCAGTTTAGAGTTTCTTTTGAACCAAATCAAGATTTGGTATTCGCGACAGACAAGCTGTTCCCATAAATTTCCATCTGAAGGGCAATTTTGTTTGAGATTAAATGTGAGTTTTATTTATCGCCATTAACATGCACAATGCAAAAAAGGTCATTTGAGTCAACTCTTTACCCAATGACATTATAAATGAAAGCTCAAGAAATATGGTTGAGCTGTTGAGCAATGCAAACAATAGCGATTTAATGACAAGGAGCTATAATCTTAACTTTGGCAGCTAGATGCAATTCATAACTGAAATCGCTGTACGACTTTTAAGGACATAGCTAATTAATAAACATCTCAGTGGCTCAACAATCTTAATGAAATTGCATTGGTAATAGGCAATCGGTATTATTTTGGAATCTTTGTTATAATACTTATTGCTATATCTTGATAATGAATTAGAGATAAAAGTTTCATAAAGGCTATGCGAGTTTCAATTTCAACTCTACGACGATTCTATCATTGAGAGGTTGAACAGGCCTGTAGTTTTTCAGAAGCGGTTTATCAAACTGTGAACTACCTATGACTTTCCTGAATTCTGCAACATCGGATTCAGATATCCGGTTAATTCTCTCATAGACATACCAGTCCACTATCTCATTACACGG
>JAQGBV010000508.1:0-26326 GCA_034698685.1 Isotomurus pseudopalustris
TTGATGGAGACTCCAAGCAAGGTTATTAATGGAGCCTCCTAATTTCCCTTAATGCACATTAGGGGAAGTGGCGGTGGCCGTGGTGGTGGTGGCTAAAAGATTAAACCTTAAGGAAACAATCTGTTGTGTGTGGAAGGAAAGGAACCTCTTCTCGATCTTCCTTCATCCTTCGTAAGTTGAAACTCGTAAGTCAACGGGTTGGGTGAGATTAGAGAGAAATTTTCCGTGTGCGTGATTACTATTAGAGTAATGGCTTCGGCATAAAGAGGAAAGAACGGGCCCACAATCTTCAATCTATACAACTTTACAGTAAACCCCAAAACCACCCAAACCACCCGAAGCACCCGAAGAAGCACCAGCAGAAGCGAATCAACTTATCAACTATCACACGCTCCTTTAATTCCCTCATTGTCATTTCTCATCCTTTAATGAAGCTATGCAACACACACACACACACACACACTGACTAAAAAAGGATCTCGAGTCGAAAGTCCAACAAATCCTTTTTCGTATTGATAAAGGATTAATTTCGAACCACCGAGAGAGAGAGAGTCTCTCAATCCCCGTCGTCTCAAGATCCCAAGAGTGATTTATTCTTCCACATCATCCCGCATCCTTATCTCCTTAATCACCCGGAGACTCGCTCCAAATAAAGATTGATTTCCCACTTCTTCTTCATTTTAATTACCCAAAAATCAAACTGCTTCTTCCCCCAGCACCCCTCCTCCTCCTCCTCCTCCTCCTTTCATTTATGATTCTTGTCCCTTAAACTTAATTTATTATTTACTCGTCCTCCTCCTCCTCCAATTGAAACAATTGCGTTTCTTATTGTTTGACAAAAGGTAAGGGGCCAATTTAGTGGGCAAGTCATGCTCCCCTGCCAATTCATTGACACTCGCACGCATCGCATTAAGCGTACGAGGGGTCGAAAGTTGATGGGAAATAGGAGAAAGTTGGTGGTCATCTGGAATGATGATGATGATGAGGCTGGTGGTTGTGTATCGCTTTCTCCACATGGGACAACGGGAGTGGAGAGAAAGGAGTTTCATTTGATTGGGACGAAGGAAGGAGATGCGAGCGACGTGTGTTAAGGAGAAGAAGAAGGAGGAAGGGTTGATAGGCCTTGTCCTTTCCATTAGAAGCCATAAATAGGAAATGGAAACATTTCTGGAGCTATTTGTGCGAGAGGCAGAATAAATATTGTAGGCAAGAAGGGGGCGCCTGTAATTCACTTTCCGATAAATAGGGTAGTTGTCGACATGGGAAATCCCATGTTCCCTAAGCTAAACTTTCTTCCTTTCTTTCTGACTCCTTTCTCTCCTCGTCCTCGTCGTCGTCCTCGTCGCCTAAAACGAGGATTAGTGCCTTCTTCCACCATTCCTTCACACACCTATCCTACCACCTTCTTCTATTCTGCTCTATATATTATATAATATATCTGTTGTGTGTGTGTGTGGATGCCTCAGGCTCAGGCTCTCTCTCTCTCTGTGTTATGGAGGTGAAAAGTCCCTGACACAAAAACTTCCCATGGGAACTGTCGCTCTCTCTCTCTGTAAGACGATTGTTGCTTGATCTTTGAGACTTGGAAGGAAGGAAGGAAGGAAGGTGAGAGAGACTTTCTCCACGGGAAATAAAGAGATGAGGGAGTCCCTCGTGTGTGTGTGTACACAGAAACCACGGGCAAATAAAGAGTAATTGTAAATCCACAAAGACACTCTGAACCTCTTCTTCCTCCTTATTCAATTTTTCATATCGCGTGTCAACAGCTACTCACCCAGTCAGTCAGTCAGTCAGAGTCGCTTTCCCTTTATTTAGCTTCCCAAACAACAAGTTCTTCACACGCCGACTTACTTACTTGGGTGTCGCTCTCTCTCTCTCTCTTTACACAAATAACATTCACGCCTCCACTCAACATGAATCTGTCGATAAACACCCGTTTTTTCACCCCTTCACACTCTCTCCTCGCGAATTCCTTCACACACAAAAGAATAAGCAGAGCTGAGACAACTTAAAAAGCCCATATAACTTGTTAGTTGTGTGTGAATGTGCGTAGAAGGCGCTTAAAAGACAATTAACTCTTTGAGAAAGGGGAGACACGGAGTCATTTGCTTGGCCGTTATGTAGTGAAGACTTTAAGCTCATATCTGTCTTCACAACTCTTGAAGGGAGAGATGAAGAAGGTTCTCATAAAAAATCTATTTGTCTCTCTTGGCATTTGCGTAGGTAATGGAGAATGGAGGAGCCGTCCATAAAGTAAAGTCAGTCAGTCGCAGTCTCCGTTGGTTCAATCACACTAAAGTCTCTAAAGTCCCACAAGTGGGTTGAATTCTGTAATTCCACAATCACCCAGAAAGCTACTTTGTTCATATCAACTTCAATTGTGAGGAGTCACCTAATAAATCTGAGCACACAACCTAAACACAACCTTCCTCCGTTCCTCCGTTCCTTCAATATTACTCAAAGTCCCAACTGAATGTTGCTGCACACGTAGAAACGACGACGAAGGCTTCTTCGACAGTCCAACTTTCCTCAATATGACCAAAGTAACTTTCCCTCAATACATTTAACACAAAGCCGAGGAGAAGTGGGTAAAAGTTGGTGGCGTCTGAGCGTCTCAAGTTGGCCCATCAATTGCTCCTCCGACTCTTACGACTCTTTAACACTGCTCAGAATCATTTGATTGAACAAACCCAAAAGAAGTTAGTTATGTACTTTCCAACTTCCCACACACACTCACTCAACCCTCTTCATCCTTCCTTTCCCCTTTAAGTAAGAAGTTTAGGGCCCTCCTAATGGATCAAACAAAAAGGAATCTCATAATAACAATAAAAATGAATCGAGACTCGTGGGGGGGGGGAGTTACAGGGGAGCAGCTCACTAAAAACTAAAACATACACAGCACAGCATCACAGCCTCACTAAAAATGTACAAATCTCGTCATTTTCATCTCATTAAAAGACGCCGTTTGAGGAGACCTGAGAGGCTGGCGCAGTTTAAGTGTAACGATTGCATGAGTCATAAAGTGCAGATGGACGATGAGCTCTCTCTCATTACATCTTAGCGAGGTAAGTAGTCATTTGTCAGGAGAGAAAGGAACAATATTTATGAAAGAAGCCTCCACCAAAGTTCACAACTTCCGGGTCCGGTTTGGCAATCTCCCTTTTCTGACTTAGCCCAGCAGCCTAAAAACTAACAACCCAAATGCTTCTTCGTTTCTTCGACTCGCGTTTCTCTCTCGAAATCCTTTTAGCTTTCTCCCTAAATTATCTCTGAAGGAATCTCAACTATGAACAATCTCCCTTTCACTCTCTTTATTAGCATTTTTCCCAGATTCTTGGCATCTTAACAAGACCATCCATCCCCCTGCCTGCTGCCCACGCCACGCCACACACTCACTCACTTCTCTGATCTACTCCTTCCTTTCCATCCTTTCAACCCAAATTACTCAACTTGTCTTCCAAATGAAAATATTTAAAGGTGCAACTAAACCAGAAACATTACACACAAGATATATTATTATATATGAGACCCTCACAGCTCACACAACCAAAACCAAAACCAAAAAAACCATAAAACCTTAAAACCTCTCACCCTTTCACCTTTCTTTCCTTCCGCTCCCTTTCTTCAAGAGAGTCTCGTCCCTAAAACACACAAATGAATTCGAAATCACTCCAGACATTATATACTCTACCTAAGACTCACGCTTATTCTAACCAGGTCGGCTTCCAAAGATTCCAAACTCCCCTGTCACAAACCTTGACAAAATTACTTTCCAACCGAAGCCAAAAGTAATTGAGAATTCCCACTACCCTCACCACACAACCTTCTTCTTCTTTTTACACACAGATAACCTTTGAATGAACCTTAATGAGGGATATATATACTTAATACTCCACACACACACAGTCCCACACAGTCTCTCAGATATATCCATCCATCCATCCCTCCTTCCTCAATTCAAACACCTCGTCGGCAAAATTCACCCCACAAAAAATTGTGTGTCAGCGTCAGCGACTTTCACTTTTAATCCCAAATCACTAACTTTTCATTCCCACAAAAAGACACACAGACAAACTTATCTCCACACATGTTACGTAAAACGCAACCTCGTATCAGTCTCCGAGTCTCAACTCTTACCATCAAATCACACCGAATTTCCCTAAAAACACGTTTGTATTTGTGCGTATAAAAAACCTCCAGTAATAAAATAATAACGAATATCCATTTCACATTCCTTGCCCAATAATAACCAATTCAATTTAACATTCCTTTAAAATTGTCCTCTCCTGGTGTACTCACGTAATTAATGAATCCCTCCGAGAGTTCTCAATCTCATTCTGAGAGATTAATGCAAACCAATAATAGTAAAACCCTGAGCGTTTCTCCACTTGTACGTAAAATAGGAATAGAAGAGAGAGAAGACAGGAGAGATTATTTCACTTAAGAAAGAAAGCAGTTAGTGCGACGAGAGAGAATCGACAAGTCGTTAGTGAAGAGAGAGAGAGAGAGGATCTTCGTACAAACAAATAACAACCAGTTTGGTATGGAAAATGCTGGAAGCCTCATTCTGGGAGAGTCGTCGTCTGCTGCTGCTGCTTCCAATGCTGCCAGTGCTGCTTAGCCTCAGGACACTTAACAAACCACTCTGCGATTCAATTTTAATTCACCAAATGCACAAATATTTTATTTCATTGGTGAACCTCGAATAAAACCCTTTTCAACTCGGTCTAATGCCCTTTAAAAAGTTTTGTCGTTGTCACCCTCTCTCCACTTTCTCTACTCATTTTTCCCCAGCTTTCTTTCACTAAAATTCCCGTGTTTGTATGCACATCCCACTCTGCCATTCATTTTCAAAACATTCCTACTCTCTTCCTCTCCTCCTCCTTAACATGATGATGTTGATGATGCTCACACTAATATTATTGCACACACACACACACAGCCTATCTATGGAGCTGTATAATAATATATACTTTCTGTGGAACGAAGAACGTGCTTGTCACTCGGATTTCACTTCTTCCAACTTCCAACAACGTCTGAGGAGGAGGAGCAGCTTTAAAAGGACATGCAAACTGTAAAGCAGTAGAGAGAGATCTTCTGCTGCTCTGTAGGTTAGGTCGCTTCAAAGAAGAATATCAATTATGGAGAGTCTCTCTCACAGAAGATGGAATGTAGTTCATCATTACCAAATGCTTTCCTCCGTGTCGTCATTTCGTAGAGATTCATCTGAACATTCTGGAGGATGAAGCCCTTCAGAGCGGAGAGATGATATCTTGGCTGACATCAGTCTCTCTCTCTCTCTCACTGCTTACGTGAATGCGTGTGTATGTGTGTGTGGATCTCTCTCCAAGTATTAAGACATTAAATAAATAGCTCCTAACTTCCCCCTCATTGGAGCAGAGACGCTCTTTATTCTTCCATGTGAAAAGACTTGAGAGAAAAGAACCCTTCGCTTTCTCTTTCTCTTTCTCTCTCTCTCCGATAAGAGAGACAAATAATGTCCCAAGCCATACAAACTCACGAGAGATTGACATGAGACTTCCGATGGATGACCACACCAAATTATATTCATAAGCATCCCGATGAACTTTCAGACAATTCAAACAGCGCCTGCCTTCCTTCCTTCCTTCGTGTCCACTCATCCACAAACACACACACACTGTATATACGTATATATTAGACACAGGAAAGAAGTTCCGCAGATCTGATCCATCAGATTTCCTTTTCTTCCTCCTCAAAGCTTTCCCTGAGTAAACATAAGGATTTTGAAGGAGAAATAAAAGACTCTGAAGAAAAAAAGTGAAATCCATCGAAACTTTCTTGCAGGAGACATAGGAGGAGAGTTTCTTAGACCAAAAACCACCGAAGACTCACACAAGACGACCGTTCCACTGACATTCACGGTCGTCAATACGCACGTGAGGTTTTTCTCTCTCACAGACTCCAAGACTCCAAGACTCCAAGTCCAAAGTCACTCAATCCATTGAGAGAGAGTGTGTGTGTGTGTGTGTGTCCCGAGAGTTATAAATCTTCGGGCATTATGTAACAGTCTATAGAAATGTTTACACGGGTAATATCAACGAACCCCGTATGCAAAGGGAGGGAGGGAGAGAGAAAGTGCAAGTGGGGCTGGAGATGTGTCACCTAAAAAGAAAGCTTAGCTTTTCATGATCACTTCCAAAGAAGATGCAGGAGCAATCCTCTGTGCACTCGTCTTTACTCCTTCACTTGAGATCAATATATTCGTATGTGTGTGTGTGTGTAGGGATATTACAGATTAGAGTGTCCTTCTCTATTGACTACAAGTAGTATAGTATACACACACACAGACAGCATCAGTTAAGGTCAGTGTCTTCTTCACATCACAAGTAATGTTGGGATTAGTAGGGAGATAAGACTTCATATCGGAAGAAGGTAAAACTTTGGAGACAGTTGGACTCTGAAGAAGTAACGATTAGAGACAAGAATCTACGCGAGAGAGAGAGAGAGGCTCTCTTGGTGGATTACATTACACGAATTGGTTCACAATAGAAAGATCGATCTGATCCCGTCAATTGGACGCCCAGAAAAAGCAACTTGGCCCAACACTGGCTTATTGCCAAAGCCAAAATCCGAAATCCTCATTTCCAAAAACTGTTTTCCTCCCTTCACAAATTCAGAGAATGAGACAATCGCCGATCTCTCTCCGCTTCTAACTCTTCTAACTCTTCCGAGCCCAAAACTCGCCTTACTCTCATATGATTATTACAGGCTGATGGGCCACTGCACTTAATTCAATGTTCTTTCAATTGCTACCCACGAGGCCCTTCTTCTTCTTCTTCCTTCCATCTCCATTCTCTACACATATGACCTTCCCTTAAACTCGAGACTAGTCCCATCCTACCATACTAACCATACTCTCCCATTTGAATGGTCACTGGAAGTCTCCACAGTAAGACGCCCTCCGAAGACTCCAAAGACTCCGTCAAAAGTCAAAGCCTTTCCCGTTAAAATCTTTCTCTCGGCTTTTCCATCTAAGAAAATGACGTAACCTCATTTGTAATGCTTACATAAGAATTACATTACACATTACATTCAGTGTAGCATCACTATCATCACAAACGTCTAAAGCATAACGTTCATCGTGTGTAGCTCGTGTAGCTCTTCACTCAAGTCTTCAGGAGTACAAAGCACATGAATAATGGATGGGAACGACTCAAGTGGATTTGAGGTTACCTTTCGTCTCATCCCTGATGCTACTACCTTTTAACACACACACCTATACACCTATACACCTATACACCTATATATACTGACTATCATGAGAGTATATGTGTCTATCTGTGGGTTATTTATACGGTGGATGAAATCTGGGACCGCTTTATAGCTAATTGCCTGAAGCCCGGATCAAAAATCAGATAAATTTGGCCACAAAGAGTGGCGTCCATGTTTCTGCTTTCGCACAATTAGGTCCCGTACAAAGGAGATGATGAGACGGAGGCTGATGATATGATCGCCTCATTATACTCTCCTCCTTCATACAACACATCTCCTCGATTAACTCACATTTGTCTCATTCATCCCTCCGTTTCATTTCATCCTCAAGTGAAGAAATCTTTTCAAACTCACTCAAGCCAAATATTACATCTTTCCATTCACTCATCCCTTCATTACACAACTCCTCTCTCCCTTCTCCGTCATGATGAAACTTCACTCTCTCTCTCTCTCTCTCTCTCTCTCTCTCTCCTATCCTATGAATGGATAAACTCCTAAAAAACTCCTTTGCATACCAAAAACCAATACATTTACATTATACAAAATGTATCCTCTCTCCGTCCGTCCATCCATCCGTCCATTAATACCAAAAACCTTCTCTCATGTTCGTCGTCCTTGTCGTCGGACCCTTTCACTTTGGAATCCACCACCACCCAAAGGAATTCCTCTCTGCTTAATATTCTCCATGCATAATCACTCATTCTATGCGAATTGTCTCCTCTGTCAACTACCCACTCCTACACTACCCGCACCATCACCACCACCACCACCGATTTCAAATTGAAAAGGGATGTCCGGTCGACAGGATAGGAAACCGGGAGAGACTTTATTAATTTACACGAATGACAGCTGAGGCTGAAAAATAACACTTCACACTTACTAACTTACGACTTACCGAGGTTTTGTCGATGTGGAAGTGGCGAAGCGAAGGGTCGAACAGGAGTTTCGAAGGCTCCACGTTTATCGGAGATTGCCTGAAATACACACAAAACACACGATCCATCATTCATTCAAACATTTATTCACACACTCTCTCTCTCTGTCTCCATTAAATCCCCACCACTCACTCATATTATGAGAGTCAATCAAACTCACCTTCTTCCTTTTGAGCATAAACTCCATTGAGGATTAATCAGCCCCCAGAACGCTGGACCTGAAATCACAGAACCCAAACTCTCTGCTAATAAATCCATCCTTCCTTTCAGAAGTGAATAAATTTAGCGTACATTGTCCCTCCCACTCTTGCCAAAAGATTCTCTCCTCTCTTTCGCTTTCTTTCGCTTTCTCCACACACACACACATACACACACACACACACTATTACACACACACACATCGTTCTTGGATGTTCTATGGCGTCATGAATATCCGAGAAACACAAAAAATCACCCTAAGTAAGTAGGAGGTAGGAGAGAGGAGATCGAGACTATCTGTGGCACATAAGCTGCGAGACTTGGAAAGTCACGAAGGACTCTTTGTTACTCTCTCAGAAGAAGATAAGATAACAAGCTGGAGGTACAAATAGAGGAGATCGAGCGGAGGAGAGTTGGGAAGAAGAAGGAAAAGTTTCTTTGAAATGGTGATGACATTGAGCAATATCTGTGCAAATTATGCCAGCAGCCTCCCCCCGTAACAATGATATTTTTAGGTTTTTAGGCGAGACTCGCAAGACAAGATTTAAACCCAACTTCTTTCTTCTCCAACTTCTTCTTTCGTATGAAGTGCTAACTACCCGGTTATTTGCAACACACACACACACACATCTCCTTCTGCTAAGACTCCTTTCCTCATCTTTCCTTCTTTTAAACGATCTTCCTCTCTATCTCTATCTCTCCTATGATGTAACACACACAACCTTTCGAACACACACCTCGGCCAGTCATAAAATCAAATATATATCTGTATACACACACACAGTCTTTTTTTTTCTCTCTCTCTCTCTCTGTGTGTGTGTGTGTGTGTTTACTCATAAAGCATCTCCTCTTCCGTAACAAAGACTCGCTGCTGTCTTTCCTTCACAAATACGCTCAAAGACTCTCATGAATTTTTCATAAATTTCTCTTTTTTCTCTTTGGTTGTATGCCAATTGAGGATTGAAACAGTCACCACACTACCAACAGACTAAACTAACTTTTTCCTTTCCCTCTGACCCTCATCATTAGCACAGATTACACATTTATATATATAAAGGCTGTGTGTGTTTAATTCAACAAATCCATCTGTGGTTTCATTCTCATTCTCACCACTCCATAAGCCTTAAGTGTGTGTGTGTGTGTGTGTGTGTGTGTGTGTCTACTTGCGGTATTCTCGGTTTGTCCATGCAATTCCATACAAATTAGCTTCACAACTTCACACACACAAACACCAACCTTACTCGCACACCTTTAAAATGCTTAAAAGAGAGAGAGCGAGAGATTTAAATCTCATTACATTCACGTGAGACTTTTCACTCTCCTTCCTTCTGATTGCACTTCCTCTTTCGGAACAACCTGCGACTTTCTTTTACAGAGTTTCCCCGAGACTTGAGACTCGCAAGTGTAATTCACATTCAGCTGATTCCCCATAAAAGAGCGAGGCTGCAAGTGAGTGTGGAAATGTAAGGTGCTTTTTATCTCTACGCACTCGAGGAATTGAATTATGATTGGCAATTGCACTTTGCTCACCAGGACATCCTCCTCAACGCTGTGCTTTCTGAAGGAACGTAATAAGCAATAAGTATCTATGGATGAAGGATGGGAATAAATGGGAGATGATGAACGAATGAGGGTTGTGTTTCTATGTCAAGGAAGAAGAAGAATATAATAATGGAGATCGAGAGAGAGAGAGAGAGAGAGAGTTCCCTGGTGGATTAAAAGAGTGTGGGAAAGTAATCATGATGGATGTTATTCTTATTATTCCTGAGGGACAAGACCAATTAATCGCAGGCTCCTCATCAATGTTGATTTATGTGAGGAGAATGTATCGGCCCGTGTCTCATTCGCATCTCCAGAGAAAACTCTCCATCCTTCCTTCCTACCTGTCCTCTCGCATTACACAACTCTCACTCTCCTCATAATAGAGAGATCTCACACAACAAGACTTCTTCTCCTACTTATGACCTTTCTCACCACCACCCCTGTACATTCGTATCCATCCTCATCTACAGGGTGCTTCTCTCTTCTTCTCCAGTAAAAGGAAAATCAAGAAAAACGAGCCCGTTAATCTTGAAAGAGGTGAGTCCTCTCTGAAGATATATATATATATAAGTACAACAGACACACAGTGAACTCACTGAAGTCTAAATGTGTGTGTGTGTGTGTGTGTGTGAAACAACCTTTTCCTTTCTGGTGTGTTTCGGTTAAGAGGGAAACTTATGTTCCCATTTATTTAGCTTCTACAATGGATTTTCGTAGATTGAGTCTAGAGAGCCTTTTTAACCTTTTCTACGGGAGGAAAGAAACATAAAGATTCTTTAACGGGGATTTCCTCCTAAGAGGCCCACAGAGGAGAGAGAGACTCACAATGGAGCCCCACACGCAGTCACACACAAACACACAAAACCTCCTTTCCTTCGTCTCACAAGATCATTTTTCTCCCATTGTGGATCCCTTGTTTACACCTTTCACCACTTTCACTCGTGTCCTCAGAAGGAGATCGAGGCAGCATATAACAGAATAGCATAGTGTCATCCCCATCCGACCATTTATTCCCTCTCCGCCCATACTCCCATCCTAACTGCCCTACTTAACACGAAGCTCTCTCTCTGGACACTCCATTCATTCATTCATATGCTAAGTCACTCTCACCTCCACTCACACACCAAACCAAATGTCATCAAATGTCCACAAATGCCTCGACACACTCAATGCCGAAATATGGGACTGTCATCCAAGTGAGAAAGCAACTTAAGAAGCCAGAAGAAGAAGAAGACGAAGAAGAATAAGATGATGATGAGCTCTCTCGTCCCATCATTATTCCCTCTCAAAAGTCCTCTTCGTTGTCGTTGTCGTCGTCGTCGTCGATAGTTTAAGTTGATGGGATAAGGGAAAGGACGGAGGGAGCTCCTCTCTCACTTCATTTTCACTTCTTCCGTCATCTCCAAATGAGACTCGACTTACTGCCTACTGATGTCTGCCTTCATCTCCCAATTGCCAGCCTATAATCTCCCTGAAATGATTCCCATGTAAATTAATGAGACACAGATCCTTCCCAGATTTATTACTACTTCAATAATCACCGTCTTTACCAACATCCTCTCTCTCTCTCTCCCCTATCTCGTCATTCCCATTTCTACGCTATTCCATTCGAGGAGTGTGAGTGAGTGTGTGTTCCTCCAGAAATGTCCCAAAGTTCCCAAAATATCCCTACTCATCTCTCCTTCCAGCTCTCATATGAATTTTGATTCTTTTGATGACTCCAGCATATTTTTTCCTGGTCTATCAGGAGGAGACACGAGACTCACTGTGTGTTGGTGCGTGTGTTTCCCTACAGCCAAGTTGCTCCAGTTTCACATTCCCCATCAGAGAATGTGGTGGAGCACCACCACCTTAAGTTAAGAGAGAGCCCGATGGAATCTCCCCACCTATCTCTCAGCATATAATACGATTACGACTTTGGACACGGAAGTTGCTCGAGGTCCTTTCAACCTCACTACTCTATACACACGATCAACTCCAAAGACTCCAAACAACTGTGTATATCTAAAAGGACCTCTCTCTCTTATTCTGTATAAACTCGGAAGAGTAAGTAAGGAAGCTCCTCCGATAAAACTACTCGTTCTCTCGTGGAATTCTGCTGAGCTCACAACAAACGGAGGGAGGCAGGCTGCGTTTATCCCTTGAACAACCAAAAGACATCACATTTCACAGGGAGAAAGTCAAAGGGTAGTCAGGAAAGGAGACGCTCTCTTATTCCTTCTTCTATCGCCTCAATATCTCGATCCTCCACCAGTCCACTCTCATTCTTAACCCATCTCATCTTCCCATAAAAATTGAAATCCCCTTCCAAAATGACTGAACCAAACTTTCCCCAGTCTCCCATTCCCTTCTCCTATGTGCAAATAATAATCATAATGTGTCTCTCCTTTCCCATCGCACTACCATACCACACACAGTTGCGAATTAATCGTACCTCTGACTGAGATCTAGACGGATTCTAAATTTGTAAAGCGTGTAGGCTGAGCAGGAGTATGAAGAAGGAAGGAGTATAAGGAAAGGAGGAGGAAGTGGGGGGAAAGAGAGAGAGAGAGACAGTCCAACAGTTAGTTGAGAGACATAAATTTATGATGAGATATAATATAATGATAAAAAACTTTCCAATTTCTGTATAGTGCGGAAGAATGTAGTTGAGGTTGAGGCTGAGGAGACGCTGCTCCTCCGAATGAGAAGAACTTCTTCTAACTTTGTCCTGGCGCCAACCACCCCATCACTCCGTCTGGCTCCATCAAATCGATATACCATTTCCTACACAATCCTACAATCCTACCTACCAGACACAACGTTAAATCTCCACACACACACACACAGAAACGAGTCTCTACAAATTGGAGCAGTGGATTAAAAATGGCACTAAGTATCAGCTTATGCTCCAAGATATACTGCACACCCACAAATACACACAGAGAGAGATGAGGGAGAAAGTTAGGAGAGTTCTCATATTATTGGGATGAAATAACTTTATGAGAGGATCAATCGTCACGCCTTCACCCTCCGCATATCCTCAGCAATCTCAACTTCTTCTTCTTCTTCGTCTTCTTCTTCTTATGTTCTTATCCCTCGTTTCCTCAGATTCCCAATTCCCTACAAGCAGAAGCATCTTCTTCTACCTTGAGATTGATACAGGGGCTCTTTCTTAAGTGCCCCTCTTTTCCCTTCATCGTCGTCAGTTCCCCAACATCAGCCAGCTAGCTAAGCTAGCTAAGCTAGTTGAGTGTGTGTGGGACCTACATGGAGTTTTCATTAAGATGAGCTGAGCCCGAGTAAGCTCTTCGATATTATTGGGATAAATAGTTTTTGATCAGAGAGGAGCCTGTTTGGGATCAACGAGGGATCTCGGGGAGAAAGTGACTTCTGAGTGGACAGATCCAACCAACTGATAGAAAAGGAATCAAAGCTTCCAAACTATCAAATCCTTTGGAGGAAATTACACTACACACACACACTCACTGCATCTCACCATCTATAGAGAGATCTATCTGTATAGAGATCTTGTAGAGAGAGATCGTCTCGTTGTGAATTTGATCCACCTTCAATAAGAACCTAAAAAGAACCTTCTTGTAGAGAAGAAGAAGGAGAAGAAGACACCTAACTATTTGTGTGGAGAGAAGGAAGGACATTGTGGACTAATGCACCTCTGAGCCTCGACGAGCCCAAAGAAGAAGAAGAAGAAGAAGAATAAGAAGATGTCCATTACAGTTGGACCTCATGTGAATATTTTTCACGAGTCCAAGAAATGGACTTCTCTCGTTATGAAGGCCATTAGGGAAGGAGAGAGGCGCACCCACGGGACCCACTCGCCGCTTTATCACTCTCAGCTCTCAACATAACCTAATGGCTATGGCTGGTTGTGTGTGACCTCAACTCTCACAACCCTAATGACACACACCACCACAAACTTCCAACCCTTTCTCCAAATACTTTCTCCAAATACTTTCTCCTATTTACCATAACACATCAAACACTTCCTTCCTTTCACACACACAAATTCAATCTTCACTTTTACTTTACTCCCAAAGATGAACGAGTGTGAGATCTCACACTTTTCTCCTTCTCCTACTCCCCCATCATCAATACAAATTTACAAATAAATAGAATTCCCAATGACTCCGACCTAAGCTCCTCCGTCTTCACCTTCGCCTTTCTCGTGATCTCATGAATCTCGTGAATGGCGTCGTCATCCCTTTTGGCACAGATCTCCGAGGTCACAATTGTCACAATTGTCACAATATGTACAAATTGACGGGTAGCCAGTAAAAGTAAAGTGAAAGGATAATTAGGGCTTACCGGAAATGCCGTCGTATGTCCACCATTCATCCCAACTGGCCAGCACCCCTTCACACAACAAATAAAACACAACACACCATCGTTAGACTCTGTCGTCTCATTTCACACACCAATATTAATATTTCCTCTGATCGCTAAAAAAAGAATCCCTACAATTAAAACTATAAATCTAAAACATGATCTATTCTACAATAAATATTCTGAACAAAGGAAATTATTCCCTTTTCACACACGGCTTTTCACTTGTGGATGCGTGTCTACCGTCAAAAGCCATGTAAAATGGAAACACTCGACCTCTACTTTCTGCCTCTATAAAATTCAGCGTCTATCCTTCTTCTAGAATGCGTCTAATTCAAAATTTCACAGAACAATTAAATTCTGGAGCAGAAAACAAGAAAACTGTAATTTCAAGTTGGGACGTTAACAAATGACTAATTTTGAGACAAAATGTTCTCCCGCCTATTTAAGAAAGAGGAAAATGAGAGAACAAAGACAACGACAATTAGGCGATTAATTGGGTGACAATGCGAATTACTTAAGGAGGAGGGTGTTAATTAAAATGTTAATTAATTACCTGGACTGAGGTAAATGAAGACAAGAAGAAGAGGAGGGAGGAACGAGGAGATGGATGGAGGTGTGAAATTCATCGTCATCTTCTTCTTCTCTATTAAATCTTGAGACCACAACAACAACAACAACTTCCAAGATTCTTCTTCTTCATCTTTCAGAAATAAACACTTTCACCCACTTAATTTGAATTTGGTCGCAGTCACTTAATTCTTCTCCACGCCAACCAACCCTCCTCCATGAAAGTGAAAACTCCAAAGAACAAACAACGGAAACTCTAAGGAACTCTGCTGTTGATCCCAAAGTTACTTTTAGTTAGTTCCCTTCCTCACGGACGGAGAAGGTGACCCAATAAGAAGAAGGGCACAAATGGAAGGTAGTGTGGAGTGTGGACTTGGTTTTGGTGTTCCAAGTTGGAAGTTGGAAAGAAGTGAGGGTGCTGATGGAAATGGAGAAGGAATGAAGGAGAGGTTGTTTGTTGGAAGTCTGTTCTGTGGGACAGTTCGGGTCGAAGTGAAGGGGATGAGAGAAAGTCGGGGTGGATTCTCCTCCGAAGAAACCGAAGAAACTCACCACAACCACGTGCACCCAAACTAAACTGAACTGAGAATTCGTTTCTCTCCCGGATTTCGGATCCTTACGGACTGACTGAGTGGGACTGTCTATCTCTCCAGGGTTGACCGTCCCGCAAGAAGTCACATCCCTTCCGACTTTCTTTCTTTCTTCCTTTGCTGCTGCTACTGCTCCCATTAACCTACTCATCGATCTCCCATCCTCGACACACCTGTCCTACAAGTACAACACCACATTGACCACATATTATTGATCAGATGTCTCCTCCTAATTAAATCGCTGCTCTCATTACAACAACTGCATACCACCACCACAAACAACCAACAAGAACCACAAACAAATGGAGGCAGTATCGAAACCTCAGATGGAGGTGTGTATAAACATAAGCGTTCGTTATCATTATAAATATCATTAGATGATGATGATGATGAAGAGGAAGGTTGAAAGAAGGATGGATCTGGCTGACAGTCGTAACAAGGCATGAAAAATGAGTTTCAACAGTCTTGACAAACTCCCCATTCTTCGAGTAGTCAACTTGTCTGCCTTCCAAATCCAACCTAAACGCTCCTTCTATCCTTCTATCCTTCTTCTAGCCTTCTCTTGTTCATCCGGATTTATCAAAGTAATAAGCTAAGTAGTTTCACTACCCTCCTTCATAGATTCATAGCTTAACTTCCTCAACACACACACAGTCAAACACATTCAAACACATTCAAACACATTCAAAACATATGAGATTCCTCCACTGATCAACACACACCGAGTAAATCATTTTTATTGCATTCTCACAAGAAGACTTCCTTCCAATCTGCCAATACGAAATACAAAAATACAAAAAATACAAATCCTCACTCGCATACAAACACACAAATACGTAACAACGTAACAAGGGAGACAGACAATTACCAAAACGAATGCACACACACACACACACACAAGACTGAGTTTCCTATGAATATATATGAATATATATGAATATATATGGATGCACCAGTTCGTCGTAGATTCACTTAATGATACCATTCACCAATGTACACACACACAAGTTTCCACGATTTATCGAGAGCGACGGAGAAAAGAGTGGAATCTGACAAGTAGATAAATACCAACGGAGGAAATCCATCAACAAAATAAATAATAATACACACCGAAGAATATGATAATAACTAAAGAAACAACGCGGAATGCTTTAAGTCCCTCACAACCGCATTTCTTTCCTTATTCTCCTTCTCCTTCTTATTCTTATTCTTATTCTTCTTCTTATTCCACTCGTTGGAATTAATGTACAAAAGTCCAAACTGATCAATCCATCACCCCAGCAGATTATCGTCTAGCTCTTTCTTCCTCCTCCATTTAGCCAAATAAAAATTAAGGCAGCCACGACGATGCTTTAACTAAATTAAATCCACGTCTTCTACATCTCCTAGACTTCTAGACTTCTAGCTGCACCGGATGGGCTGGTTACTTCCGCTTTCCCTTTCTCTTTACTCAATTGTCTATTTACTCTCCGCTCTCTTACCGATATGAATTGATTATCATGAGAGTCTCCTACGACCTAACATGTAAGATAAGAGATACGTACGATATACACACACTCACTTTCTACCCATCATATTATTTATATATCACACAGCCCATTTCTTCCATTCAATTTTCCCTACCTTCTTCTTCCTACCTTCCCACGCAACCTCGAGTCTCCTCGAGTGAATTCAAAATTGAAATCTTAAGATATCGATAAGACAGAAGGGTGGTGGTGGTGGTGCTAGGGTGATTTTTCGTCAACAAATGAACAAGACTAAGGAGGAAGTGTGTGTAAATATTGTAAATAAGAAGGTTGGAGGAGCAATATTATTAACTGACAGGATGAGGAAGTATATGGATGGATATATATTAGATTAAACAAGGGCTATATAGATGTGTAACACAGTAAGTAAGTGAGTGAGTTGGTTTTAAGGAATAATAAAAGGCAGGTTGAAATGGTCTAAATATAGAAGATGGAATAGAAGATGGAAGTGTAGTAAGGAAAGGAAATAGAGAAGAGATGGAACAGAGATTCCCTTCACTCCAATTCGAACATCGCTACAAACTTACAATAACAAGTTTGACGGCTCCGCATCACTTAAATCTAATTTCAAAGTAAACTCTTACCAAAACTTCACATAATTGCATAAATCACACTCTAATTTGATCTCTCGGATGAATCTCAATCCTACCTTCCATCCTTCCATCCTTCCATACATCCTTCCATACATACTTCCATAAAAAGTCTCCCTGTTTCTCACCCTTGGTTTCCTTCATTCCTTGTACAAACTCTTCTGTAAAAAATACACAACACACACACAAACAGAAAGCCACTTTACTTTGAACTTACTTTGCCTCCAAGTCCAACGGTACATGACCTACCTACCTTTGTTACGAAATGAACACACAACCAGACTTTTGTTCACTTGTTCCAAAAGAATCATGAACCATTGAACCGCTGCGGTATTCTCCCCGAAGCCAGGAACGGTGGAACGGACGGACTTCTCGGATGAAACACAATTAGCAAAATGCTTTCTCTTATCAATTCCCGTCTCTCTAAACAGATTGGAAGTGATAGTTGTTCGTTGTTGTTGGGATCCTTTCCTTCTTCTTCTTCTTCTTCTTCTCCTTCCAACGTGAATGAAGAAGGGCGTGTGTGAAAAACACACCTAATAATGTTACATAGCTGCTGAGGAATAAGACACGGTGGTGGAGCTACGAAGGAGATATTACATTATTGTTGTTCATTCCACGAAATCATTAGTTTAGTTAGCTACAGATCCAAGTTGTGAGCTGAGTCAACGCCCAAGTCAAAAGTGTTTATGGCTCAGCCTAATTTGATAAGGTATCTAATAGTATCTAATAGTTTCTCTCTCTCTTTCTATCTCTTTTCCTTCGCTGACTGAGTGATGGCAAATCTTCAGACGAGAGTATACTTTGCATATATACAGTCTCTTTCACATTATTATATCGGCCTGCCTTCTCATCACCTAATTCACCCAATTTTTACTTGATTGCCAAAAGCCACTGCGAGAGAGAGAGACGATACTCATCTTTAATCATCATTATTAGGTCACTTAGGATAATGTAAGCGGAAACTCATTTTTCAATCTGACACGAGAGGAAATGAACTTTGAACTGAATGATAATATAAAGAAGGGTGAGAGTGTGTGTTTGGAGAGAGAGAGACGAGGGGAAAGTTGTGTGATTTAATTTGGCCTTAAGTAGAGGGCAAGGAATAAGGAAGGAAGGAAGGAAGGTGTGTGTGTGTGTGTGTAGTAGACTCATATGACATTAGGTTAATTACAAAGTTGGCAGAAGGCCGTGTGTCTGTCTGTCTGACTGTAGTTAGTCTCCTTTGCTTGTTTTATTGCCACCTTCTCCTCCTTCTACACAACTACAACTAAAAGTAGATACTACAACTAAAAGTAGATATTATATGGCGATAAAAAGAGTAATGCGGAGGAACGGGGTGAGTTATGTCTCCGGGGACGAACCTACACTCTTTTATCTCTTTAATTCTATGAGAAACCTATTGATTCCTTAATTGCTCTCATTTATTTCGTACAACCCCAGCCAAATGACCCCGCCACCATCGCCCGGACTTTCACAACACAACAGCACCAACACAATTCACAAACAGCCCACCTACAACTTATTATTCTCACCCTACTTTCCTCCGTTCCACTTAAATTACAATGTTCATTTGATTCTGTACCTCTCTCTAGACTATATATCTATAGATGCGATCAGCTAGGATTCTAGGATATATATATATATATTGCTCACATAAAAGAATTGGAGGCAGAGACTATATATATATATAGATAAGGAGAGAGAGAGAGTGTGTGATTAGAAATGTGTGTGACTGGAGGTAGAAATGAAAGAGGAAGTCGGGAGAGTGCGGATGTGATTGGAAACCTTTGGAAAGGGAGAAAACCTTAATCTGCCATTCGAAGCACCTTCTTTTAAATCATAAGTCAGCAAAGTTTCAAGTAGATTCCTTTGGGTTTCTTTAGTGTCGTAATTTAAGACTTTCACTCTCCCGTTCCGAGCAATTCGAGCATTCGAGAAAACAACCCAACCCTCTTGATCTCTCTCTCTTAATACTTCTTCTTCTTCGTCTTCTTCTTCTTCTTCTTCTTCTTCGAAGAATCAACTGCACACACACCACCACAAAGTGAGGAGTAAAACATTTTGATTCATCACACACAAAAAGCGAGTGTGACGACAAGACCGTCTCAACTTGGGAACTGATAAGCAAAGGTGATAATCAAAATGAAGGCCCCAAAACTTGGAAATTCATTTCAAAAACGATGCTCTGTCACGTTCCTCCAGTTCTTCGTCTCTCTCTTTATTGTTTCCTCTTCTGTACGAATGAATAGAATTCCCTTTAAGTAGGTACAGACTGACTGGATGAGCCATCCATCTTAATTCTCATCCCATCGTCTAGTGCCAATCACACACAGTCAGTCAATAATATTATAATATTTCTGTCTGTCTGTCTCTCTATCTGTGTGTATTCCCAAAAAACAAGCATTCATATTTACAATTTACATGACATTCCATTTAACCTAGAGACAACGAATAAGTGTGATGTATTCTTCAAGTTCGTGTGTAAGAAGAAGGAGACTGCCGCATGTATGACAAATACAAACCGGCCAATTTGTCTGAACTCTCAAGATTGTTGTGACTACTAAAGAAGGACATTATTTGGTGCTATCATACGGAGGAGAGCGAGAGTATCTATCTGAAGAAGAAGACGTAAATCTGTGGAGTGGATGCAAGTACCTTGTCCGTGTGTCCGTGTGTGTACAAAAGTACAAATTTATGGAAGATGGAAGGAAAGAAAGAAAGTAGAATGGGGGTGGTCTTCTTCTTCTTCTTCTTCTTCTTGGGTGGATGGTTGTTGTTGAGAATGTTGAGAAAGTGGAAATGTGGAGGGATAAATCGTCTCGATAAAGAGAAGGGAGCAATCTCTCGAACTCATCCACCTTCCTTACTTCCATCTCTCTCCTTATTTCCTACATCATAACTTATCTGTTTGACTTGCCTCACTTTCGTACTTTCATTTCCATCCACCTTCCCATAAGCACTGAACATCAGCAGTAGCAGTAGTCGTCGTCGTCCTCCTCCTCCAACATCCAATGATGATGATCACCACAAAAAGAGAAAGCACCTTTAGCAGTGACTGTATTCGTATCTATTACGCACATCATCTTCTTCCATCTGATTCCTCATCCACTTGGAAAAATCTCATCTGTGATGAATCACATCCCAAATTACTACGGCCATTCTTACATTATACACATTTTACGCTTTCATAAAACCTAAGCACTCTAAACGCTCACTCACTTCTTACGAGCCCACTTTCCCACTTTTCCTCAGCCTCTTCAGCCAGGCCCAACTGATTTTTCAATTCCAACATTTCCTCCTGTTGGATGTTCCCATATTTACTCCACCACCAGGCTAAACACTTTTTTCGAATTCCGAATAAAGAGGGGCTCTCTTAAATGCTTAGGAAGTATATAGAAGAAGGAATAGAAGAAGAGTTGGGTGTGTTGGGTGTGCCTTGAATTACGAATTCTGCTCTCTCCTCAGAATGTGTCCGGTTGCCGTGTCCTAACTTTCTCTAACCTCATTATGATGGGGGCCCGATGAAATGAAATTACTTTCACGATATTCACTCCTCCGTCTTCTTCGTCTTCGTCTTCTTCCATTACACCCAATGCGAATGAATGGGCAAAGTGAAAAAATATCAAAAAGACTTTTTGACCTAAAAGCCAACTCATCAGAAATGTTTTTACACCAAAGTTTTTCTCCCACGCTTCCTCCCTTTCTTCTTTGTCGTCTTCTTCTTCTTCTTATTCATCCATTCCTCCTCCTCCTGCTCCCTTATTCACTTGTTGGGCAAATCTGGAATTCCATGCTTACTACACTCACTTTTATACATGGAAAGATCTTCGTCCTTCCTTCCTTCCTTCCTTCCCACATTCTCTCTCACACCAACACACGCTTACAAACTTACGCAAACTTACAACTTAACACATTCAACATTTCCTCCATAAACTCACACACTGTCTCTCTCTCTGCACATCTCATCGCATCTCTGGTTTCCACCATTTATGAAACGGGTCAGTGATTTCCAAATCCACACAAAAGTTTCAGAACTCTTACTCATCTCCATGAACAACAATAATAACAAGGAGGGAATCCTGGACTCTCTCTCTCTCTCTGCGATAAACTCTGATCACGGGGGAAAGCCGATTTAAGTAGCCTTCATCAAACTCGTCTAGAAGCTAGAAGCTAGAAGCTAGGAGGTAGAAGCTAGTATGGTGAAGTTTGATGGAGGACAGGTGAAGTGTATATGATTATGTGTCCCACTTAGAGACACACACACAACAGCCACTTCAAGCTCTGCTCAGCAGTCTTCCTCCTTCATCCTCTTCTGATGCTTCCAATGTTATTTGGGAAGTTATTATTATGCGCGAGGGGTGAAATTATGGAATACAATTTGAATAATTAGTTTGGGCTTCAATCTTTCCATGAGTTTCAATATGTCACAGGTGCGGAGGTTCTCAGGGTTCTCTCTCTCAAATTAATTCCTCATCTTCCCCATGAATAAACTTGTCTCCATTTAACCTCCCACACGACACCACATTCATCCACCTCATCCACGCATCCCTCCTTATTCCTCCCTTTCTCCCTCCATTCATCCCCTTAAAACCCTTAAAACTTCACATCATATCATCTCAGGCGATCATTAATTAATTATATGCATGTACACAGGCTTCCTTCCCCCTTTCATTAACCACAAGCACAAGACTCACGTGAATCAGATGTGATTGATTACACTGTGAATCTGTTGGAATGCAGAATCTATTGACCGCTTACAAAACAAACATTCATTCGCACTCAATCAAAGTTCCCACATGAAAAGGCAGCTTGATAAATAAACACTGGTGGCATGCAGTTGGCAGTTTGGCAGTCATTCAATAATAAAGCTGCGTGATGATTGTGTGATGAGCGGTGTCACTAAGTGACCTCACCTCTTCATCATCCGAATGTCCACGAAGGAAAGGAAGAAAGAAAGACTGGTGGAGTTGCATTTTGTGCACTTCTGCAGCAGCAGCTTCGTTGGCGTCAGGAAGTCCCTCACATTCCGTCTCGTTGATGCTGAAGGAAGGAAGAAACAAAAAAGCCCGTTGAAAGGGAAAGCATAAATGTGTGCCGGAAAGGGAATCTCTCTCTCTCTCTCTACTGAATGCATACAGACAGATCAGTTTAATACTTTTTACTCCTTCTTCTTCATCGTGACACACACACACACACACACACACACACACACACACACACACACACACACACACACACACACAAACACACACACAGTCTTAACTCAAGCATAAAAGTAAATCAAATTTTGTGACTTTATTTTGAAGAAGACTCGTATTCATTATTTTAACCCACGAGACTACTCCTTAACTCACACATGATCTAATCTGCACACATATCACACTGCAAACTCGTGTTATTTTGTTGTGTGATGGGTCAACAAGACTTAACGAAAGATGCAGCTCCAGTGTTATTAGTTGTGTAGCTTTCTCTCTCTCCTTAAGCACACAACACAGAGAGAGAGAGAGAGAGGCAGTTTGTCCATAAAAGAGATGACACATGAAATCCATCCATCCATCCATCCATCCATCCATCCATCCATCCATCCATCCACTTGACTCTCATCTCATCTTGTGTCTCATCTCTCCCTACACGTGTTAATAATACACTGTGTACACACACTGTCGAGTCTCCTTTGAATCGCTCCATTTACGTGTACAAGTACAAGATGACTTTTAACATTTGGAGAAGGAATAAACAGAGAATAGACAGAGAATAAGAAGAAACACGTAATGTAATGGAAGGGGGTGGTGGTGGTGGTGGTGGTTTGATTGCGAATCACCCTCCCTCCCTATCCTTCCTTGTTCCTTATTCCTTATTCCTTATTCCTTATTCCTTATTCCTTATTCCTTTTAACACTTTTAAGTAGCCTCGTTACTCGGCTGCTCCTGCTTCTTCCTTCTTCCTTCTTTAGGGGATCGTCCGAGAGAAAGCAAAGCAATGAGTTGGAAATGAGGAGGAAAACATCTTTGTTAAGCCGAAAAGTGAAAAGACGAGAGATCGTGTGTAAGTGTGTGTTGCATTCTGCGTTTGTTTCCGTCTCCACTCATTCTTTCTTTCTTTGTACAGAGAAATGGAGAGTGGGGAAAATAAGTGAGAGAGATGAGTTGGCCAAGTGAAAGCGACTGAGAAACGGGCAACCACTTAACTCTCAGCGGCGGCCGTGGCGGTGGCTCCTCTCTCAGGAATTTACAACGAAAGTGAGAAAGTAGGAAAGGATCAAAATATTCAACTGTCATTGAAATCTGATAGCACATTTCTCCTCGTCATGAAAAATAAAATGATGCTTTCTCTCTCTCTCCTAAATTATACATTTCACTTCCCAACCTTCCTTCTTTCTTTCTTCTTCCTTCAACTATTACTATTCTATTCATTAATCCACCTCCATTTTTATTTTCTATTTCATCTCATCCACATAAAAAATAAATCCACTCTGCCCCCCAAAAAGACTACTACATAAACTTATGCCTCAGTCAAAAGAGAGCTCCGTACATGTGTCTTCTTCTTCTTCCCTAACTCCAATGTGACACCCATTTAACCCAACACACACACACACACACACACCTTCTTCATTTCACTTTTACAAATCCGAAAATCCGAATTCCAATCCCAGCAGGCTTGTCTCTCCATTTAATAAGCTTCTTGTGGGGTAAGTCAAGAGCTCTTTATTCCCACACGTTCCCCATTCCCAACTGTCCATCGAATCCCGTGTAAATCTATTTAATGTGGAGCAGCTAGGACGGCTATGTAGGAGCGTAGAAGTGTTCAGTGTAACGAATTTGTGTGCGTCAAGTGGAGACGAGAGAGTTCTTCGTTGGCTGTTATGACGAGGATTAAGTTGAGTAAAAAGAAACATCCAGTTGGGCATTTAAGAGAAAAAGTTATTATGTGTGTGTGTGTGTGTGGGGAGATGATAGACGAAATAAGAAGAAGAAGAAGAAGAAGAAGGAGAAGGAGGAGGTTGGGTGGCTGGCTGGCTGGCTGGCTGGGCTTTCACTCGATCTGTTCTTTCGTTTCTTTTGTAGTGGTTAAGTGAGTATTGAAATTATGGAGACTGTCCAGACTGAGTAAATATGTTTTCCTTTTTAAAGGAGGCCGGAGAAGAAGAAGCCATAAAACTGATAAAGAAGAAATAATGGGGAGACGAAGCCTTTGGCCATACTAATGGAGAGAGAGAGACTCCATTCAATATCTGCGATCATACATCCCTGTCCACCCCGATTACGATAGCTCACCAGGACATCAGATTACCCGGGAGCTACGTGTGTGACCCCTGGGCTTGTTCAGAAGGACGTGTCAGGTCCAAAGGGGCCTTGAGCACCACAATCCCTTCGTGATCACTTCTCACTGTGATTGATGATCTACATCTTTCACGTCTTCACGTCTTTCCCCATCTCTCCTTTCTTATGCTTTCTTATACTTTCTTACTCCTTTCTTGCTTTATTCTCAAATCTCTCTCTCTCTCTCTCTCGTGTATATGTGTGTGTATTTTTTAGCCAACTCCCCAATCCTCCACTTCATTTAAAAACACAATTTGAAGCCCAAACCAACTGCAATACACCAAATAGTCAGAATAATAGTCTTTCCTTTTCCCCTAATTAACCTCTGTGCCCATAAATATGCGGGGCTTTGCGTGAAAGAGACGCTGATGTGAGAGCAGTGCCCGGCTTTCTTTCTTCTTTCCACTCACCCGAATGTCAATACATCATTGAATTAAACCTTAATCACCGCAACTCCCACACCAAGTATTTGCATACATTTGAATTCATTACGGAGGAAGGGAATAAATTAGGAATCAAAATTATCAAAATTGCAATGTTCGGCCCATAAAAGAGGGAAATAGAAATATAAATATTTGGAGGAATATATACGGGCAATTATTTGCCACAGCAGCCAAACTACACTCACTCACTCACTCACTCTTTAGTACTCTCTTATAAACTACAAACTATAATAAGCTACAATAAACTATAAAGAGAGAGAGAGAGGGAAGATTATTATGACTGTGTGGAGTCTCTCTGGAGAGAGGAGAGAAAGCAGAGATACTCGGATTATGAAATATTTTATGTGCATCTCTGTCTCGAAGATTTTCCGCATTATAAAACCCATCGTAAAATGATTTCGTCTCTCCATCCGATCCTTCAAAGACAAAATAATGTTCGAAACGGTTCATTAACACCACGTGACGGCCTTTCCCCCCTTCCTTCACATTTACATACACACACCCAAACAGTTTCCAAACACACTCGGAAAAACTTTCACTTTCACTTTCACTTCTTCAGCCTTCCAACAAAATCTCACTTTCCCCGTAGTTTCTCTCTCTCTCAAGTGTGTGGATCGTCACCTAGTTTTGGCCCATTCGAAGAACGAACCTCATCATGGGGAAAGTAGGAAGAAGTTTGCAAGTTATTACACACTCCGGAAGAACGGAACGAGGTACACGTGAAGACGTGAAGTGAAGTGGAGGAAAGGGGGACACAACGGGAAAGTCTTTCACTTGACGACCCCAAAAGCCGAAAATGACTTTTCTTTTCGTCGTGAAACAAAAGATGACAGTGGATATTATGTGTAAGAGAGAACGGGAAAAAGTTTCCAACACACACACACACACTTCTTGGAGGAAGAATTTCCTTTCCATTATATATAGATATAGATATATAGATATATAGAGATAGATAGATATATGTATATTTATATGTGACCCTTTTGAAGTAGAGAAGTTGAGAGAGGTGCACCCGAAGAAACCTTGAAAAATT
>JAQGBV010000509.1:0-26317 GCA_034698685.1 Isotomurus pseudopalustris
CATTAAATCTAAACCGAATCGCTTCTATTTCTTAACTTCATCTCTTCCGTATCACTTTCAGAAACCTCTGAGGCATCTAATAAAGCTTCCCAAAAAAGCTTCAGAAATTCTTACCATCCTCTCATTCGGTCACTATATACTAATGTCAATTCTCATTGGGAATTTTTAAAAACCACAAAGTTATTTGCACACCTTCTAAATGTGGAACTTTAATTACGACACCTTCCAGAGTTGGCGGAATGAGCGAGTAACCTACATATCACGTAATAGTACGTAACCACCATCTGTTCGTTAATTGAAATCAAACCAAAAATTAACTATGCACCCAAATTAGACACATTGGCCAAAACAGAAAGTCCCTTCCAAACTCTGTGACTATTGAGTATAGATGGATGGGGCAAGCGTTAAAAAAATGTCGTAAAATCCATGCAGACTTCACTCTGCTGTACTCTTTTAAGTAAGCCATCAAAAAAGTAGAGCCCACTATATATACTAGCACATCATCCCATGAAGGACTAATGCACGCTGTCCATAATATAAACTTAATTACACAAGGCTGGGGAATGGACGAATTGATCAGGAAGACTGAAGAAGACCTGAAGACCCCACCGGTTTTGTTTTAGTGCCGAACCAAAGACATTTAAGTGATTTAAGTCTTAAGCCTGGGTGGCAATTATTACTGCTGCTCGCTGTTTTGCAAATAATAAATCGGGGGGCAATAAAAATGTTCGCAACAAGCAGGATGAATAGTAGAATAGGAAGCACAGCGAAGAAGATGAGAGTTGTGACAATGGTGTGAGTTCTGATCCCTCAGCTACTTCAATATTATTGCATTGTTACTTAATGTCTGCGATGAATCTGATCGTGTGCAAACTACCCTCTTCAGTTTTATGGCCCAAAATAGACAAGACAGAGACTTGGCCAGGTCAGACCGGAACTGACCTTCAGCCTCGTAAAAAGAACGTTAAAACTGCATGTGAAAAAGTATACAAAAACTCTAAAGGTTTCCACTTGAAGCTCAGTTGAAACTTCTAGTAAAGTAAAAACACACAATACAGCTTAGGAGAGTTTTCGCATTTCGCATTTCGCATCATTTCGCATTTGTTCTCAGCGAATTAATATACAAATCTAAAACATCCCTTCTCAATTCTTTTTCAAAACGACTTGTTGAACTGCACCAACATAATGTGTGTTTTGTTTATTAATTAAAGACAAGGCTAACGTGTTCTTATTCAAATTCCAGGTACAATAAAACTACGCTAAACTTCATAGCACACACACCATACGCTCCTGCTCCTAGTAGTTTCCTTACGAAAGATTCGATAAAAGACTACTACGGATATATGCATAAAAACAGGAAATGTAAAAAGTAACTCAGAAATGTCTCAACTTACCTCGTGAAACTCTCCAACAGGTGCAGAAGGTGGGATAAGTGGTCCTTCGGTACTCATTAGGCTCATCCTTCGATCTTCTACCCAATTCTTCCTTCCGACATGAGATCCCCAGTAATTAATAATTAAAGTCAGATAATATCAATTACCAATACACCCACACGTGTGTGTGTGTCACAATCTTTAATTGGCTTCCTGCAAACTGTCCTTATACATTCACCCAACAAAACAATCAAGTCACAATATTAATAGGAAAAGTGTAAACAACTTGGCTTCTCAAAAGATTCGCGTGCACTGGACGAACTTTCCTACTTAGTTCCGGTTTAAACTTAGTTTCTTCTTCCTCTGCGCTTTATTCCTGACCTTGATGTTCCAAGTATAATCGACGATTAAACAATATACAATAATTCTCAACTTAAAGATTCCTCAAGAGATTAAGAAGACACACAACTCGTGTGATTGTTGTTTTGTGAGGAACCAGCGAAGGAAATCGTTTTTCGTAAAAGAGACTTAATGCTTACTACTTAATGTATATACTTAATGTGTGTGTGTGTGTGTGTTTATTTGTATATACGCACAAGTGTGCGAGTGACTTAATGAAATGAAATGACGAGAGACTGCCGGTGAGAGAGAGATTGTTTAAGTTGATGTGTGCGTGCTGCCTTGGCCAGAGGAATGGACTAACTGAATGACTCAGGTGGTTCGTCTCGTCTATTCTTTCTACCTGGCCTAATCAAAACGAAGGGGGGGACTGGCAGGTGAGATTTTACCTGTGTGAAACCTTTCTGCCTGCCTCGATCTTCAATCTTCATCTCTTCCCTACAGTCCCTCCATCTCCGTATTCCTCCTCCAGGTCACTTTCATTATGTTACATCATACAGCTATACAGGTAGGTAGGTTCCTTCCTTAATTCACTTCACAGTCCCTATTCAACATAATGATAATATAAGCTGTACTACCCTTGATCCCTGTATGAACTTTATTGCGAGGGGAGAGGTATCTAACCAATCTACCCTTCTCCGATAAGCCAGCGACAGAAATCCATAAAAAATTGTATCCTTCCGGTTTTTATTGTTCCACTCTAATCAATCAAAACTCCGGGATTTGTATATAAATATAAGCATTTAGCATGTTTTTTGTAGCAAGCACTTCCAGTATAATTAAGTACTCTATAAGCTCTCCGCTTTTTGCAATGAGTGTGGGAATTTATTTTGATTTCTGACTCGTTTAATCATTTCATCAACAATCAACATAAAAAACACGTGTAATAAGCTTATTATGAGATTATGACTCGAGTGTTTAAAGTTTACTAAAGGACCCAGACAGGAGAAATTTAGTCAGAAACTGACACATTTGTACGTACAGTTTCTTTTGTAGAATCTCTTATGTGTGCACAACGGTGTTGCTAATAAAATAGCGAAATAAGACACGATACACAACGGAAAGCGTTTTCTTATTAGTCATCGTTTGATTTCATGTGTTATTTTGGTTTGCCCGGAAATCCTGTCCTCCTAACAGTTCTTCTCAGACTTGTTAAATAGATTTTTGAAGATTTTGGATGAGTACAGGCAAAGTGAACGATGATGTATTCTATTTATGACCTATGGTTCATTATGGAAGAGCAGGAAGGATGCAAAGGACACGTGAAAGATAACTTCCAGAATTATTACAAACTTCCACGAGAGGATATGCGGAATCCTTGCGGAAAAAAAGCTTTGCGCGTATGGAAAAACAATGCTGAATGCTCCTGCTGCTGTGCAATTAAATCTCTCAACCTCTTTAGGCTGTTTTAAGATTTAAGCTTAACGGAAAGATCAACCTTTCTGATTAGAACTCAGTAGGCGCCATAAGACTCACGTAAATTACGTGGATTATGAATTGCTGTTTAATAATGATGAACTGATGATCTCATGATGATCTTGGGAAAGATTACAACGATGCAAATTCATAATCTCATTACACATTAGCTACATTTTGTACGAGAGAGTATGCATGTAAGTAAGGAACTTGGCCGTTCTTTAGTTAAAAGTCAAAGTCAAGAGTAAACAATGGGCAATGCATAATGGTTAGTGGAAGTTTGGAAGACAAGACTTGTCATTATTCACTCATTAAAGGTTACGGACGGGGTTACTTTTAATTATGATTCCAAAAGTAATCAAAAAGATATCAAAAGGTAAATTCAATGGAATAGTATAGAAATAGAGGCAACAATAGATATTTAAATATAGAGTGAGAGATGATTAAAGGAAGGATGATCTCTGAAGGAGCAGCGGAAGGAAGTTATTCTCACGACTTCTGCTTAACCATTTCAAAAGACCAGAAGCCACCCAACCGCAACTCAAAAAATTACACACAGGGTCAATGATAAATCTCATAAGCTCTCTCTCTCTCTCTCTCTCTCTCATAAAGACACACGAGTAATTTAAAAATTTAATTGATAAAAAACTACGCGTACTCATGTTGTCCCAGTGAAACTGTCACTATCTTTTGCAATTTACATCATTTTAGCATTTTACAAGACCACTGACACACGATTCGAATTTGTGGCTAGCTCTCTCTCTCTCTCTCTCACCTGAGATTCGTAAGATACTTTTCCCTCATAAAGTGTGTAACATCAATTGATAAGCTAAGTGGAAAAGCAAACACACTGACGTAATATAATCATTTTTACTCATTATGGGTCAACAACTTAGTTTTAATTTCTATTCTGGGGAATATTTTGTGATCTTACTTATTGTTAGTTAGTGTGAGTTAACAAGCTTCGTACCCTTAATGTTTTAATTATCCTTAAAGAATTATCTCATGTAATAATGACCTGTGTGGTTTTCTAATTGACACAAATGAATTCATACGTAGTTTCTTCAATCAGTGATTCAATTCTGGTTGATTTGATAACTTCACAGATCAGTTCAAAATGCCAAGACAATCTAGAATTGAAGTGTGTTAAATTAAAAGTGCCCTTACTTTCATCCCCATCAGCTGAGGTTACACACAAAAGAGTTTCTGTTTCTTCTGCACATTGAGAAATAGAAAGAGCAGAGATGGTCATTTGGAAGAACCACCTGTTGACAAAGGGCATGGCACTTGGGATATGAATCTGGTTGATTAAATCTCGCAATATTCTAATGAGCACTTTACTTCAATCCAAGTCTCATCTTTTGAAGTTGACTCTGAACGTCCCTTACTTAAAGAAGGAAGGAAGGAAGGAGAAATGAAATAATAGCTTTCCTATTCAAAGTGATCAAACACAAAGATACCCTTTTGATTCCCTCAAATCTCAAAAGGGAATCCTGGTGAGTTGGATTCCCTCAGAACTTCTTCCCATTGACTTCTGCTTCACAATATATCGCCACTTCCACTTGACGAAGGGTCATCCCCACAGCCTCTTCAGCCCTCTTCACCCTTCTTACCATAACACACTTAAAAAACCTTATTATTCTTCATACTTGTGCCTTGTTGTTCCTCCTTTTACCCTCTCATCCATTCTTCCCACCTCACAAGTCTCATCTCATTCTCAAGTCCACAACTTAAAAAACCAACTGATGATACCTTCCACCTTTTTACTTTTTACACTCGCACTTTTTATTCATCTCGGAGACATGAGACATCGCTTGATTTATTGGCAGCGATGAGGCTTCTTTCACCTTTTTAAACGGCTACACAAACGCATCTCCATATCAATTATTGTTATCACAGATATGCTTCCTGCTACGCTACAAACTACGGCAGGTTCTTTGCGAATCAAGTTTTTACAATTAATTACGTATTTCATTAAGATTTACTTTTATTCCGCTACCAACTTGAATATCTACGGACTACAACAAGTGATAATTGTGCACACCAAAAAAGCAATAAAAAGCGCAAGAACTTAACAGTAGAAGAATTAACGAAGTAACTATATTCCATTTGAACTTGCAGTCTCTGCTACTGTGCGAGATGTAAACGGTGAGAGGAATGTTACATTTATTTGTAGGATGTCCCATGGATGAGTGTAGCAGGACTGAATAATAATGGCTGGCAAATATTAATGGGATTTCAATGTAGCAGCAACACTTGAACAGACTCCAGACAACTTGCAACTTGTTAGTTGTTAGAGAACCGAATTGGAAAGGCAGCAGCAGCATTTTAAGCATTTTATATTTTGAAGGTGATCCACCGCAATTGACATGATAACATTTTCGTTGTTTGACTTGCAAAGTTGCAAAATGATTGCGCGTAGGAGGAAAGTGATGCCCACACGTTAATTTAGTAAGTAGGTATTAATTGCGAGCTCCTTCTTTCTGCGCTCTCATCTTCACCAGCTCCTTCATTTTTGTGCTTGCACACCAAAGCACCTCAAGTAATTAATGTTAATGTTTTAGTGACTGCAAAATAGTAACTCTCATAATTTATGCAAATCCGATGCTGTGGCTGGCTGAGAGAGAATAAAGCTAGCCAATAAGTTTATTAGACGCAGTAGTCGTCTATCGGATTAAGGAGAAAATATTATGTAGTCTGTATAGCCTGTGTTGTCATACACAGACAGAAGGATAAGGTGATAAGGCTGTTGGATTTGGATGCGATGGAGTCTCCTAAAATGGTAGAAATGGGAATGGATGATGCAGCGACTTAAGTTGTGAATTGTAAATGTAATCTTGTTCGTGCGAGGATGATGAGAATGCTGTTCTTCAATTCTTCATCAACTCTTTTATCCTTTTAAGTCGCCTATCACGTCTAACGCTCCGCGTTTATAGCAAGAAATCTTTTAGTGTTCAAACTACTAAAACATCTTTAGCAATGGCAACTGCAGTCGTACAGCAAAAAGATGAAGGAGAACGTGATTGCGCAATGCAATTCTATTAGTCTCTCTCTCTCTCTCTCTATCATATGAATGCAGTCCGATCATTTCCATTTTTTATTGCACTCATCGTTAGTAAACTTCTACAGAAGAAGAAGAAGCAGCAGCAGAGACGCCAATCCGAATGAAGAAGGCCTATGAGGTTCACTTTATTTCTTCATTCAAACGCATTTGCTCACTTTTTCACAATAATTGAATTGAAAAGAAAAACTTCCGATTCTTCTAGGAAACTCAAAATTGACTAAACTTGAACTTGAAGTGGTGTGAATAGTGAAGCATGACAAATTAAATTTTACTAAATGATGGTTTCCTTTCTCAAAGATTCACCGAGGGATTAAATTAGCAGATTAGCAGCTCGTGCCCTTAAAACATGAAATTAAAATATATTATTGTTATTGCTCCAATTAGAAAGGAAGTGTGTAGGGAGTTGAGGCTGACGGGTACCTCTGCCTCTCCGTCATTTCTTAAGACTTGCACAGCTTCTTCGCAGTGTATAATTTAAAATTCAAACTGACACTCCCTTAGGAAGGTCTTTCGAAGTTCACAACCCATCTCTGCTGTTGCTGTTGCTGCTGCTGCTTATTCTTAGTGTTTGCATATTGTGTGATAAGGATCGCTGTAACAAATGAGATCAGAGCACCTTCATCTGAAGTTTTGGGTGTGCCCGTTCTTATCAAAGATTAGTCTTAATATGGTATCAAATCATCACAATAAGTGTCTCCACACTTGTAACGAATGGACCCAGGAAGCCAGCCAGGCCAACAGACACACACACACACACACACAAATAATACAATAGAACTTCATGCGAGGAAACCTGCGTCCGGATGAATTCGATCCTTTCAAGCCCCGTGAACTCATGATTGAAGGATTCAGTCCATTTTTGGAATATGAGAGGCATAATTTAGCCTACAAAAACTTTACATAAAATCTAAATTATTATTTCCCTTCTTCGCTAACTAACCGATGCATTCTGTAGTCTCTGTATCTTGCGACACGTGAGAGTTCCTTGTGAAGCTATTCAAGAATGCGTTGCTTTCTTTATATTTGGATCATTGAATCTTTCACAGTGGCTCGTCCAGTAGACAAGATTGCTTTTGGTGGCATGAATGAGCCCGTCGTTTTCTGCGTATGAATTAATTGCATGGGGAAAGGTAGTTTTGAGATGACTCAGTTCGAGTAGAATGATGTCATTGTGGATGGACGATTCATTTCGCAAGGATTTAGGAAGCAATTGTTGATATCGCTGATCACGGGTACCGATGCAATGAATGGAGGCATACACACAATGTGTGTTGTATATTGAATGAAACTGTAAAAACTACCTTCAGGTACCTTAATAATTACATACGAAAATACGAACACCAATTTACCAGCTTTGCTTTGGTATCCATTGTAAACAATATGCTAATGAGATTCACCTACAACCTAACTAAGCATGTGATGACTAATAATATGTGTAGCACAGTATGCCACGATGAATATGTTGAGCTAAATTCAATTGTCAAATTTAAAAAAACTAAACTCCAAACAGTTTGAGGAGAGAGAAGAGTCGAGATTTGTATTGGAATTCAAACGATGATATGCCCAAAGAAAGGTGAATATCTTCTTCTTCTTCTTCTTCTTCTTCTTATGCTCCTATACTGGACAACTCAGAAGATGAATACTTTTTCTTAAGAAACTAGTTCTGTAAGACAGGCGCCTTACATGCAAATGAGTTAAGGTTAAGCTTCCAGTCGTCATTCTCTCTTGTTGAATGCCTAACTTAAGCATCTTGTGGTCGCGTTTATTACAAAAACTGCATTACACAAATAATGACTAAGTGCGAAAACCAATTGGATTTAACTTTGGAATTAATGAACCAAATAATAATTAAGAATACCAACTCTAAATAACTTGTAAACTTGCGTGTTACGGTAAAAGATCTTAAACTTAAAATGGGTTTTGAAGTAAAGAGGTATTTTTATGAGGCAGAAATTGTGATTGACACGGATGTAATGAAATGAATGAGCTGTTTAAGCGAGTGGGAGTGAGTGACAAGCACAGTAATCACAACTTTTAAGCCGAACCTGTTCTTGACCGCGTACCACACAATTCTGCTCTCTAACAAACGAAGAGTGTGATTGAGCTTAAAAGTCATAAATTCATAAATTCATAAATTCATAAATTCATAATTCATAATTCATCTAATGTCTGAGAGTGACCTGGAGTTGAGTGATGGAAAAAGAAAGTGCATGGTAATCATTCCTGATGAAATCTTTGTTAATCTGACTGCGAGAGTGCAATTGGCTTTATACCCATTTATCCCATCCAGTTTAATTCAATGAGAGAAATTCATTAAGTCTGAAATTCATCTGAGTTGTTCCCTGTGTGTGTGTGTACAGTCATTATTAATAGGTTACGTATGATTTTGAGGAAGACAGACATGAGAGAATTGCTTAAAATGGAACATATTTTTGTTTGCATGGAATGAAGCTGCGATGTTGATGTTGTGATGTGGAGGAGAGTGAAGAGTCATATCATGGATCGTGTTAAAAGAAAGGATTGCATCTTAAGATGATGGGAAATGGATGTACGTTAATTTGTAAGGGATGAACGGGCCGGAGAGGAGATGAGCCTAAAAGTCAACAGATCGTTCATCGCTCAACCTTCGAATGTTCCAAGCATGCTGAGTTTGATGACAGCTTGTAATGGTAATGATCACGACGTTGATTATACAACTGCTTGAGTTAGACAGATTAGGGATGCGAGTATGATGATGATGATGAATAAGGATTTGGAAGTTAACTGACTCTTAATATGGTCAATAACTATCTGTTTGCGTAGAAATTGACTTTCGAATTCCTTCATCTTCTTTCCTTTCCAACTCCATTCTCGTGTGAGTGTGTGTGTAGTGTGTATAGTACAATGCAATTTTTGCTCTTTGAAGTTAAGATCTTTCCTAAGTCTTGCATGTTTTAAGTCATTTATTTTGAAAGGTCTGTGTCCAACTGTTTTACAAGAAAACGAGAGAAAACATTGAGTCCCAAGTCCAAAGGTTTCCATGTCCCTCGATTTGCTCCCATTTCGCGAAAACAAATTTTGAATACTTTCGCTATTTCTCTTTTCGGAACGCAGAAAAGAGATTTCCCGTTCCTCGTTCCGTCAGGATTACACTGCGTCCTCCTCCTCATGAGCTTCACAGGGTTCAGCCTAAACGTCTCAAACTGAAATAGGAATCGTGCGAAGAACCGGAAATGGCAGCGACACTTCCACTGACTTCCACAGGAGAAATCTCACTCGGCCCCGAATATCTTTTGAGGAATCCCCGAAGTCCCCGAAAAAGAACAACTAACTCACGATTCCCAATTTAGTGAAGGAGGTAGCAATGAGACTTTTAATTTCTACTCAACATGAAAGATTTAATGCCGAGATCTACTTACTACTTACTCAAAATGAGAATCATACGAAATGATTTCATTTGCACTCAGCTTCTGTACTTAATTCCAACTTTTTATAGGAATCAACTCACGAATTATTTGCACATGAAACAAATTGCTTCTACAACTTGTTTATGATTGCTAATAAGTAATTAGGAATAATCAGATTCAAAATCAGATATTACTCGTAAATTGTTAGTTGCTTCTGAGTCATCATTATGAATTACTGCTCCTGCTGCAGTTCACAGTAGTCAGAAAATTGCATTTTTAACGTTTAAAGAAGGGAGACCACCCATGGGACGAGTTTAGCTAACAACTAACAAGTGAAGTTGAAAGTGTGAGGAACATAAGTCAAGAAAAAGCTAAGGCGAATAAAACGAGACTAATAAGAATAGTTCGGATAGATGAAGAAGTACGTTTTGAGATGTTAAATGCTTGTGTTGTGGTGTTCTTGTGAGCAGATGAGAAGCTGGTTATTATTACTCCCCAGTCTCGAGTTCATCTTATTTATCACAGCAACACATTTTCTAATTGGATTTCATGGCTTCTGGCTTCTTCTCCTGGATTAGAAAAGTGAGTAGTTTTTATCACTCGCATGAATAATAAGAAAACCATTAGGGACTTTTGATTACTTCATCACAAAAGTTTGAGACGCTTGATGGAGGAGACCGAGAGTGAGTTTAGAACAAATTACTTTGTGTGTAATCTGAGGTTTTACTTTTGACTTTGCTACTGTTCACTCTGTTCGTCTGGTTCTTTACACGAGATTCCCACAGCCATTGGGATTGGGAAGAAGGCAGAAGGCTGAGAGCAGTCTTGGTGGTCAAATATCATACATATTGATAATTGTTGTGCATGTTGAAGCTGAGATAATGGCAGGTTATTACTCGCTGGTGTTTCAAAATATCAAGAACCTCGTTTAACTCTATCATTCCATTTGCATAATGTCTGAATTAGGACTTTTGATTTGTGAACCAATTTCACAAGACAACTGGAGATCAATTTCAGACTTGAAGGATACATTTCAATGTGACGAGAGAGATGACCTTCCCCAGGGAGCAAATCAGTCTGCTGGGTACTCCCAGTCTTTCTATTTACATAAATGAGCACTTTATCATTTGTGGGAATTTTTTATAAACAACGATTAAAACATAATATTCAATTCCCAACCCATCTCCCGTCGTAGATGACATCAATTCAATGTATATTTACTATTTACAGAAGCGATGACAACGTTATCTCACATCGAGTCGTGACTTTCTTCAAAAGTCACTGCTCGCTCATTTTGAAGCTGGATTATTACTACTAGATTTTTTCTATTCAAACTCACTCACCATCAGTTAAAATAAAGCAACCTAGATTCAAATTTGTTTCCGAAAACATTGAGGAAATAGGCTTCTTGTAACTATTAAAGGTAAAGTAGCGATTTGTTGAGGATGGAAAAGTGTCTGAAAAGAACTATCAACTACAGCGTTGTAAAAATATCACTACTCTATCCTGAACAGTATGCATTTTAGATTCTCGATTCACACGTTGCACGTGGACTGCTGGAATTTTAGATCTCATATTAAAACGAAGAAAAGAAGGAGTTTGAAATTTGAAGCACACAAAGAATGAGCAGAGAACCTGAACTCTGTGTGTGCAGATGAAACAAGAAGAAGAATAAGAGGCAAAGTGTTTGTAGATTCCTAGTCTCAAATAAGGACATGAAACTTGCATGATGATGATGAAGCCAAAGAGGAAAGAAAAGATAACAAATCATTTGCTGTCGAATGCAAGCCTTGAAAATGATCATGACAGCTCAGAATTTCATGGCCAAAACTAGTCAGCTACTTTTTAAACTTTTTGGAGCTAATTAATTTACAAAAACCTGAATCCCACTGCTTTCTGCTTTCGAGGATTTTCACTGAAACAACCCAAACACAAAATAAATCTTCTCACAAGACCCAATCGACAAATTGCAAGGAGAAACTTGCTTGATTGATTCACCACAGAACAGCGATGCACCAATAAAGCAAGCAATATGGATGAAGTTGATGTATTCTGGCCTGCTGTAGCACTGGACATTAAATGCCACATTGCAGAATAAGATTTAGCCTTACGACAATAGTTGATTGCCAATCAGAGATGCTTAATGGCCATTACATTTATTTGAATGGAGTCTGATCACGCAATTTGGTTAATCTACAACAACAGATAGAAGGAAACCAGTCGAGTTATTCGACACTTCAGCTCCATTTACGACATCCAAAATTATGTAAGTCGACTTTTATCATCTAAAGTTAGTCATTAGCGCTTCAAAATTGGATGAAACTTGGAGGAAACAAGTGTTTTCGTCTGTACAAGAAGATTAGTTGCAAGTACAAAATGAACGAGCACACATATTAAGGCCTGCTGGCTCAAGAAATTGTCTGAGTTATGAGATGACTCACTCCTTAGTTGGAAAATTTAATGAAAATGGCAAAGTCACACATTTGGGAAATTAAAGTGTATCCTCTAATGAGTGGTTAACAAAGGTTAATTATTGTACTTAAGTCATAGCCAGCGAGAGAGAGAGATTTTATTCCAAGCCAGAAACAACACACACACACACACACACAAGTCCTTTTAAGATGTGAAAGAGTCTTAAGGTTGATTTGTGAGACGACTTTCTGACTTGAGAGAAGTTTTAAAGTTTAGAGGAAATGTGTATTTCGCTTGGCTTACGTGTATGTTAAAAGTTAAAGACAATAAGGGCTGCTGAGCAGCCCCTTCAATACTTTCTCATGACACAATAAGATGGGTGAGTTGTGAGTTAAGCCGAGAAGACTGGTGTAAATAATAAAAGACCTGAGAGAAAAACGAAACGCATACAGTCTCTCACTTTCAACGTTTCAACTTTTGGTCTCTTTCAAAACCTCCTCTAATCATTAGAGACAAGTGGAAAGCAACATTTTATTAAAGAGGTTGAACTTGCCTTGATTGAATATAGTAATTTGTTCAGCTCCTCTCAATCTCAACAGAAACATCTTAACTATTTGTTTTGCCTTACATTATTGCCGTTTCAAGTATTATTTTCCAGACATCGAGACATTTTTATGGATGCGTTTCTGACATTCGTATACACTCAAAATAATGATGTTCACCTTAACATATTATGTGGAATTCAAAGTCTCAAAGTTTCAAAGTCTCAAAGTCTCAAAGTCTCAAAGGGGAAAGCTAGCCGTGATTCGTTCAACCTTAAAGTGCATATTGATTAGTTGGGCAGAAAATCTATAAGGAGGAATAAAGACTGGAGAAATATATTATGGGGAAATCTACAAATCAATTGTCTACTTGTGTATGTCTGGCTATTCACTGAGGATTTCAAAAAAGTCTTCCATCTCTTCTTTCTCATTGTGTGTTTATTTATACACACTCAATG
Source organism: Isotomurus pseudopalustris (assembly GCA_034698685.1). Taxonomy (NCBI): domain Eukaryota; kingdom Metazoa; phylum Arthropoda; class Collembola; order Entomobryomorpha; family Isotomidae; genus Isotomurus; species Isotomurus pseudopalustris. Next base: position 13,051 of record JAQGBV010000509.1, read on the forward strand.
TTGTGTACTTAAGTGTACAACTCTCAAGAAGGTTATATACATATTATAGATAAGTGTAGTAAAAGTATTCTAAAGAAAAGGAAAATTTGAGTGATTTATTTAGCAAAGTTGAATGTGTTTCTGCATCTGATTACACCGTGTCTCCTTTGTAAGCTCAGATGATTATACTAATTATATACGAACAAATTGAACATATGCGTTCAGCTCAAATCCAATAATGTTTGACTTTATAAATCTGCGATAAAGTTGTGTAGATGAGCTTCTCGTCAGTCGTCACACGTCATGAAGTTCCTTACATCCGTGTGAGTTATGAGCTGGAAGTAATAATTTTGAATTTGGTATAATGTCTTTAAGGAAGGATGTGTAGTAAACGATAGAGATACACAAAATTAAGTAAAGTCCTCTGGGGATGTTCTGTCAAAATTGTAAAGATTGATCAGAAGTTTGTGGAGGAAAAGAAACACCCCCTACATCAACTTTTAAACTTTAAATTCACTCAGCAGTCAATTTCACTGCTGCTAAATACAACGGAGATTTATTCCTTGCAATAGCTTAATCCTAATTTGTCTTGGAGCATCTTTTATGATAGTCGCTGGCCGAAGTGATTATCATTAAAATAAAAACGCATATGCACCTTCTTTAAGATTGTTTCCCCGAAAATCTGTTCCTGTCGTTGTTCATCCAATCTGTCTGGCAAATCCTTCGTCATAAAAGGCAAAGGTAACGCACACAAGACAGATTGACCCAACATTTTTGTGTAAAAGGATTCAAGTCTGAGTCTCGTAGAGTTAAAAGGTTCGGGCTAAAAAGTCTCGCAGCATATTCAGTAAGTGACGGGTGATTTATCAAAAAAATTACAGAGGATGTGTCATGTTTCTCCTATACACTCAGCCAGCACCTTAACTCGTTTAACTCTGGCTGCACAAGTCACCATATGTAATAACCAGCTTAAAACATTAAGAATCCAACTCTGAGGATCGATACTTTTGACATAATGTTATATATTTGGGTTATTACTGAAGAGTGAAGAGATGAGTATGACTATAGAGAGACACGAATACTTTTTAAATTGAAAATTGTATCGCACTAAAAGAAGGAAACTCGTTTGTTTCCCACGAGAATCAATAATGCAAGGTTTAAAAAGTATTAAGTAGATCAGTTGGAGCAAGAACAATTTTCCAACCTTACCATCGAGTTGCGTATATATCCCACATCCCACTGCAATATTGCACAGGTTGGGAGATAACCGACAAAGATTTTTAGAGTCATGTTTCGACCTTAAAAGGAGTAAAATCATCAACCTTTAGTGATGATTTGTCTGTCATTACCCAACGATCAGTGTGTCATAAAAATAATAATAATAATAATAGCACCTTCATCTTATGCTCTAAACCTTTCAGCCTACCTGCCTACCTCTCCTACAACCAACTTATTACATACTACATACATATCACATGTTAAAACTCAGTCAATTGACTCTTGAGATGCTTCACTAGAGTACAAAACATATTTTGATTCCATATGCGTCTTCCAAAAATTATCCAAGCAGAATCCACACTCTTTTTATACGAGTTCCTTCAGTGCAAGTGCAAGTTTCATTTAAAATCTGACAGGTTTGAAAAATGAGGTTCTGCTCAATCATCTCAAGCTTGCAACAGTTTCAATCTGTACAATATTGTGTTGTTTTTTACTCTATTCAATTATACTGAAATCGCATATATACACACATTACTTACCCGTTATCCTTAAACACTCTTCTGAATTAGATTATTACTTCATCCAAAAATCACACAGATCTACGGATTAAATATTAAATCACAGCAGAGATAGGTCAGTCAAGATTGCATTAAGTTGCGTAATTTAGCTAATACTTTGAGCACTATATGGCATCTCGATAAAAAAAGTAGCATCGTGTGTTGCCCTAATTAGAAATTTCGAATGCAGGGAACGTCATTTGCGAAAGACGGGATTTCTGGGCATCTCATTTCGGGAGAGTAAAGAGGAGGTGCCATCTCATCGTTGGCCGTCACATGAGCTCCCCAAAGGCGCCAATTGACGTGGACTTCTCTTCCTTCGTCGGTGTTTACATTTTTTACACTCCGAAATTCACTCCTCCGAAATCTCGGAAACTTGTCAAGTTTCATGTAGACAGTGGCTGCTGGTATCTGAGGATACTGAGGATATTATCCTGCGTCTGGTAAGTTTACTGTGATAACATTAAAGTTATGTCAACCGTCGGAACAGGAGAGAGAGAGAGAGACACACACACACACGGCTTGTATTTATTGGGGGAGTTGATTTGTTAATTGCTATTCTGGTTTTTAATATTCAGGTGCTACTAAATTAATCATAATTTAAGTCTCTACAAAAAGTCAGAATGGGATCTCGAGTGTATCGTGGGGGCAAATCTAGTGTCATCAATATGGGTAAGTTGTGGTCTTTCGAAATTTCAATGGGTGACGTGTAAATGTGTAAACAATCAATTATAATAGTCTTGTTCATTGTTAGGGAATCCTTATTTAATTTATGCTGAATTTAAGCAGATGGTTTTTTGCTATGGCACTCAATGATAACCTATGGAGAGGCCCTTCGGTACGGGCCTCTCCATAAGATTATCATTGAATGACGTAGTGAAAAACCATCCGCCTGGATTAATTATTTATTCCACAACTACAATGAGTTCCTTAAGTACGGATGGAAATCTAACATTGCTACATTTTGAATTTTTGCAGACGAGGAAAACTTGGAAACGATGAACAACTCATTGGCAGAAAGTCTGTCGGCGAAAGTTGGTCAGTTGAAAAATGTAAGTGTGATACAGACTTATAAATGTATTTTGCATTAATCTGTACTAGTTTATTAAGTAGATATCTCAATTTTCCATAATATTGGTAGAAAACAAATGGCGAACGAATAAATATGAAGCAGTAAGCAGTGTAGATAAATAAATAAATAATTAAATATTCAGTAATCAATAAATAAATAATAACGGGGCATCAGTTAAGTCCACTGGATGTCAGAAAAGTTAAGGACGATGGGATCGACAAGTTGTAGGGAAATGTTAAATTAATTGTTGTACGTTAGTGAGTCAGTCTTTGCGTAAAAAAGGATGGGAATGTCTTGTTTAGTCGGAGGCTTAAAAATGACTAATTTTGTGTTGTTTCAGGTGGCATTTGACTTGGACAGGGAAGCACGAGATCATCTTCCACTTCTCGATGGCCTCTCTGACGAAATGGAGTCTGGAACAGTTCGGCTGGGTGGATCGTCGGGACGTCTGAGGAGTCTTGGTCGAACGCGAGGAGTCACCGAAAGAAAATTAACTTGCTACGTAGGATTGTTCGTGACGCTGTTCTTAATCTTTGTATACTATTTTCTCATTCCTATGATTTAACTGAACACAACTCGAACGAACTCCTGTGATGTCGCAAGAATATTCCGTAGAACTGAGCACGTCTGAGCCCCTACTTTGCTCAAGCAGGGGTTTTTTTCGAGTTCGCTGTACCTTCTCAATATCGAAAGAAACATTGTAATTAAAATAAGGATGAGTGTAAGAGTCAACGATGCTGAGGGGAGAGGAGAGAAATTCGCTGTGTAAATCGTGTAGAGATTTCCAATTAAGGTACAAAGTGGGAATCCCAGTGTGTGGATCGCAAGTCCCAATAGGCTAGACTCATTGGAGGTTCCCATCATGTGTCGCATGTGTTGAGCCCAAGGAAGGGCGAAAGTTGCCACGAGTTCTGTTACAATTGTCGATCTCTTCATCGCTTCCACGAGTGGAGTTGCCAAAATTTGGTAGCCCTGCAATAACATAAACGGTGTTATTTATCTATCGCATCATTAATTAGACTATTAAGACTTAAGACTAGACTCGATTTGTAGTGAGTACATAATTACTTGTCGCCTTATTAGACATTATTACGCATCCAAGTGGGCCTTACGGAGGAGCTGATTGATTAGTGATAATTAGTGGTGTTTTATGTATTCACTTTCAATACCTTCTCTATAAATAGATTAAATTTAAATTATCTGACTAAATAATCAGCATAAATCTAAGCATTCGCATCTGCATAGAGCAGAGGTTAAAAAATGTCGACAAAAATCCAAAAAAGCTCCTCACGAGGTTACTCTTCCTTAGTCATCTTCATCCTAACTTCTTAATGAGTAAATTATTTTGTAAGCGTTTTACAATAAATAGTTCTTAAGACGACCACAAGAAAAGTTGCGTAGTTGAGAGATCACTTAACGAGAATATAAGAATAAAGAATTCCTCACCAGGAGAGTAGTAGGAAAATCCTTTTCCATGACTCGTCCGAAGGCTGAATCTGCCAAGAAGGTTTCCATATCGATGTATCCTTGTTTAAAGAGTTCCGTGCAAATGACGGTAGTCTCGGAGAAGACTCGTCCCAAGAGTGAACCGCACGAGCCGAAGGTTCCAACAAAGCAGGGACCTGTGCAAGCTGCGGGAACAGCGCCTAAAGGCAGTCGTCCAAGTACCAAGACACACATGGCGCATCCAGTCGTGGACCCAACGCAAGATCCAACGAAGGGCTTCGCTGCCTTCAAAATCTGTCTCAGCTCGGGAAGTTTCGAAGTTGGACTTGGCGCAGGAGTTGTGCTGATTTCGGCTGCTGCTGAGACGGACGTGTCTTGTCGCCTGAAACCGATAAGAATTATTAGCTCACAGCAAACCAAGTCTCGTGTCTCGTCTTTTAGTGAAGCTGGAGACTCACCTTATGTACGATGGAGTAGTGGAGCCGTAAGTGTAATGATTTGGAGACTGGTAGTAATAATCATTCGAAGATTTCTGTTTCGGCTCTGACCACCGGTTGTACTGAACTTGGTACCAGTCAGGACGATTTTCTACTCCATACTGATACTGTGGAACAACTTCTGAGGAACTTCGTTTCTGTCTGTGCTGCACATCTGAACGGAAGCATTTGAGAGGGTCGCTGAGCTTATCTCCTGGTGTACACGCTATTTGCAGTGTAGTCGTGAGTAGCTCAGGATCCTTCGGCTCGTATGTGTTGTTTTGGGCTGTGGGTGTTGTGTTGGTTTGACTTTCTGGTTGGTGCGATTCTCCGTGAATGCAGAAGAAACTCAGGCCAAATCCGTGTTGATGAGGTACCAGTAGACTACCTGGAAGACTGGACTCCTTGAAGTAATAATTATAAGCCATTTGATTGTACGGGTCGTGTGTGATGATATTCATTATGTGTTCCACACAGCCGACTTCTTTCTTCGACTTGTCAGCCATCGTTTTAAGGTCGTCTGCCAGAAGAATTGTGCTTGTTGAGACTTCGTACTCACGGATGAGGAATTGCCTCTCCAAAGTTTCAGTCACGGTGATTGTGTCTTCTAAAATCCACGTGGATGGTTGGAGAAGCGTAACAACTTGCGAAGACAAGTCGGGGACTGCTGAGACTCCGAAGAACACACCATCTCTTCTGTAGCCATCTTCGTCTAAGATAATTTCTCCCGAGAGTCCAGCCATAGGAAAGCTGAGGTCTTTCCGAGCACTTCGCACTGCAGCCCAGGCGCTGTCATAGGCCAGAATAGACGTTAGAATCCTCGGATTTGCTCCTAAAACATTAATAGGTTTTAAATTACGTACATTACAATTTAATCAAGGTGATTAATCATTTAACGGGCTCTAATTATAACTCGTGAGTTTCATCATGAATCCTTTTACAACTTCGTTTGACTATTAGACGGTGAAAACACCTTGAACTCGAGAATTTACGTAAATCACACATCTATGCAAAATTAACGGGAAATGTAGGTCAAAGAGAACCGTTGTACGGAACCATTAGGGCCTTAAGTGTGTTCAAAGAACTTGGATACATCTATCAATATTATTAGCAGCCGAATTGTCAATTGTTCATTGGCTTTGAGTCCTACAACTGCCAACTACACTCACATAAACACGTTATGTAGGAAAGTAACAAGTGTTTGTAGTTCATTAAAACAAAATCGACAACTGTGTTAATGATACTACGATACTTTCATTCATGTGTAACTTTGCATGTATTTAGTGCAAATTCTCACCTGCATAAGAAGTCAATTCGTGGAGTATTTTACGCCTTTGTGAGTTGTCCCATCCGTATGAGCCAGCATAGTTCACAGAGTACAGTCCGAAATGTGGGTTGATATCGGACAAATCGTAATCCCTTTCCACATGTTCCCCACCGGGTTTCGCGTTTCGGGCCTCAGCTGGAACAGCGTTTTCGTTTTCACCCATGTTGACTAAACTGCTATTTTGATGTAAAACAGTCTCATCTGCTTGTTTTGTGGAATTAGACGACTCTGTAGCATTTTCCATCCGATAAGCCCACTCCTCGTGTTGAAGAATGTTTGGAGAGAACCACCCAATCTGCATGTGCTTCTTCTCAGCAGCAAGTTTCATAGCTGATCTACTTCCTGAGCTTGCCAACATGATTACTCCAATTGTAGACGAATTAAACACTTTATTGCTTCTGATGTGATTTGAATGTTCCTTCAGTCCTTCTTCGTTGAATCCATCTCCGTAATCATTCAAAATTTTAGTGAACGCTGCAAAATGCTGCGGATCATCGATGAAAATAGGTTTCGTGAATGCAATAGGCTTGAGTCTCTGTACCCCAGATGCTTTGAATTGCTCAAGGAACTGCAACTGACTCGGTGCACTGCTATCAAGGACGGGAATCAACGTCTGAATCCCAACTTTCTCCACACGATTCATCAACGCTGTTGCTAATCCTCGTGGGCTCATTTGCATGGAGAAAACCTTCACTGACGCGTGAGATGTTTCCATTTCAGTTGACTCCAGAAGTCGAGGAGTAAAGATGGTCAATTCAGGAGGAAAGTCCAATCGGGAAGAGTGAACTGCTTCATCGTAAAGTGAGACAAATTGCAGCAGACTGTCACTATGCAAAAGAGACACGATGTTTGAGGTTCTGTTTCTCATGACCCACTGGGACACAACTTCCATCTTTGAGAGTGGCTTTCTTGAAGACTCTTCTTTGATTTCTGAACGAACTTCTACGTGGTTAACATCGATGAACTGCGGATTTAAATCATTCAAATCCAATTCTCTCATAGCCACAAACACAGATTTTACAAGTTCTAATTGAAACTCTTGGTCAACACCACCGGAATCGTATATAACGGCGATGTTTCTCTTCCTCTGGTAATTCACTTTATTAAACTCTTCACTTTTTAAAACTGGATTGAACTTACTCGAGTCTTGACTTAGTTTTGACATAAGCTTATTCGTAGAACCAAAAGGATCTTCAAACTTCCTGATTGCTCCGGTAGAATCGTACGGAACACATGTAAAAATGACAATTGCCACGGATAAAGCTACACAAAAGGACTGCATTTTGCAGACAGGTTTTTAATTCGGTAGAAGTGAATCTACCCAAGGCTGTGAGGAAATGAGTGAGTATGTCTCAAAAAAAATTTAATTCTCCTTATTGTGGTTGACTTTTTGAAGGAAGTTACTTTGAAGGATTGAATGGGAAGCACACACAACACTTGAAGTTAATTGGTAGAGTCCTCAACTGAGACTGAGACTGCATCGTTATGTGAACAGCGATTGAAAGTAATTTGGGTAAGAAATTTAAGAATGATAGGGCTACACACACTGAGGGATGAAGGTGATGAGACTGGGACTGACGGACGCAGACTAACCAGAATAATCTGGACTGACACTTCAATTCTTGAATTCTGAATTGGCAACCCTTTTCTCATATATGCAACAAAGATATTGTAAGAAGGTCACCGGTGCTTTCAGCTTACGGGACTGGACTACTACGAGACGCAAATTGAGTCTACCTTTTATACAAATCCAAGACTGGTCTACTTGTGAACCGCTACGGTGCAGAATATTGTCCATAAAGTTACACTTTGTTACTACATTCTTCCATACATATTTATGAAAATTCATTAGAGTGATAAAACAAACATAGACTAGCAGCAGAACTCCCAGCAGATCCTCGCACCAACCATTCAACATTTGTTAATGATCTTGACTATTTCAAATACGGGTATGTCAAAAATCATCACGCTCACCATTTGCCTGCCTTAGTTTTCGTCTCAAATGATGAGGATGCGAGAGGATATGAAACAATTGAAGATGTCTTCAGCGTGTGTGTTTTACACACAACTTAATATTGAGTTTGTTTGATGACACGTTTGACAAGTGTCGCAGTGAGTAAAGTGTCAGCCAGTTGATAATTTATTCGGACTTCTTAAAGATTAGATTCAAAAATCAAATATCTATTTTAGAAAATAGCTCACAAGGAAGTGTTAAATTCAAATGAAAGTTTGTCAACAGCAATTCGAAGCTTAGAAAATTGCACAGCCTTATTAGCTATTTGCCAAATTCACTTTTTAAGAAATTCCAAAGGTGAAGGAAACTGGCGGTGTGATGCTGGCACGTTTTAAATTAATTGCTTGTGACCATGAGCTGCCCTATAATTCCGATTTTTACTTTAAAGAGGCGTCAAGTAGAGTTGTCGAGTTTTTAAATTTTTAATGCTTTTAACATGTGAAATTTAAATTTTTGCTTTGGTTGCTTGTATTTCTAGACACAACAGATCATCAGTCTCGTCGTAAAGCGTTAGTCCTACTTGCTATTTTGGAAGTTTAGGATGAAAAGTATTCTACTTGTCCTCATTAAACCGACTGCCTAGGCCTCAAATACTAATGCAGTGATTTAATATAAACCTTCTTTCTGAATAAGAATTCTAAATTAAACATTAATTTCAACTTGTAGGTGTTAGCACAAATGTCCATCGGGTTATTTCGATCTCCAAACTATATTTTCCACAACCTACGTACAAACTAATTAACTAATTAGTTAATTGGTTCTTACTGCAATCCAGAATTTCATCTTTAGTGTTACAAAAGGAATCATGATAAGGGGAAATAATGACGTGCAAAAATGGAAACGGAGAGTAAGACTGAAGACATGTGATTTCAATATCAACTCACTCGTGCCTATATACCTTCTTGAGTGTTCGTCTTCATTCATACCATTCAAATCACTTGAAGTCAAATTGTATATTTCTTATTCATGTATGCGTCATGGGTTTTAAGTTGAACGAAATCTTGTAATAGAAATAACACTTGCAAATAAAGCTTCCTGACTTTCTGAGTCGAAGATTTGATTGTAGTTACCAGAGGTTCAGTTCCTCATCTCATATGTAACTAATATGTAAAGTAGTGTTAAATGCTTTATATCCAATTTGGCGTGACAAAATGTAAGTTCATGAGGTACTTTCCGGTTGCAATTGCATCCATCTCAGCATGAGAAATGCACCTTCTCAACTTCAACCCATCAAAAATTATACCGTTACTGTCAATGTCAGGGTGGTGTTTGGGTTTACGTCTATTTCAGTATTAGAAGCTTTACGTTGTTCACGGTCAGGGAGAAATGAATCTAGGTTACTAGTGAAAGGATTATTAGAAAACTGACAGGTTTTACAGCCAGGAATTCCAGGAATAAATAGTACATGCAACACGTCACACGGGTCTTTGCCTAAGAACTGAGAACAACCATTAAGTACCACAAGAAAAGAATTCACAGTAAAACACGATTAAAATATTATACTCATCGTTAGGTTTAATTGATTTCTTAAAACTTATCACGAGGTTGCATCTGATGACGTATAATTTTAATTACTTATTACTTAATTATTATTATTATTATTATGTCCTGAAGTACGCGTACGCTTGATTGCTGACTTAACGAGCTTTATCGTCATTATTGTAAATATTCTGAATTATTAATATTAAACTCTATCAAGTTAAATGACAGATTCATCACATTGGAAAACTGAATAAGTACTCATGAGTTAACACAAAGCTACTATAAGGCCTTTCATCAAACAGACTTTACAACTAGACCACACATTTACATCAGTACGGGGTTAGCCAAACAAAATACTCTATATCAATTGTGCAGAATAAACCACAATCAAACAACCAGGTAACATTAGCAAGTCTATTTAGTGCGTCTGCAATAATAATATCATCGTGATCATCACCAAGAAAATCTAAACTCTAAAGTATGGTAACACGAAACACTGAGCGTATATAACGGAAGATACACGGACGACAATCGGGCTGAGAGTAAAACCACTTTACCATAAAAAGAACAATCAGATGAAAATGCTAGTTATTACACTGAAATGCTCTTTAGTACTTATTTAGCATAAACTTAATTTAGCATTATTATTGCCATCGATTTAATCCGTCTTTTCTTATTTTGCATTTAGATTGTTTACTTCTTAGAGACTGCACTTGTTTTTGCGAATCGTGAACACCATTATGTTTCACGATGATAATTGACACTGCTATATATTATGCGAAAAAATGCCTTGCTGTAACACTTGATAAGTTCAGCTGCCTAGATTAAAGAAGATGGAAACTAAACAGACAGATTCACCAAGTACAAGCCTAAACTGTTAATACGAATAAGAACCTGATGTAAACGGGAAAAGAAAGACAAACGTGGAACTGGACAAACAAGAAAGTGAATTTCTAATTCCTACTTTAACTGTCTTTTCCAGCATCGAATTCGTTGATTAATTTTAATAGAGCAAGCCTCAATGATACCTTCTGCTAAATCTGAAGTTTTAACGGTTGTAGAAGATCGCTGTCGCGTACTTTGGCTTTTCAGTAGTCAATCTCCGTTACTGAATCCTTCGAAGGCCATCCCGAGCTCTTCCAAAATCATTCCCATGGGAGTTGGTCGTAGTGATAACTTTTCCTTCAAGTTAGACAGCCTCTGTTTTGGGTCCCGAAGGCGCAAAGATCCATGAATGAAGATAGCTAAATAAACAACACTAGGTCAGAAACGACGAAAAAAACTAAAACTTTTAATAATTAAGTACCTACCGACAAACGGAAGAAGTATCCCGAAGACAAAGACGAGAACGGAACCCATCAAAGAGATCAACAAGTAACCTCCAAAGAGAATCACCATGAGACAAACTAAATTATTAAAATAAAAGACAGAACGTCAATTACTTCACTTCTTGTTCAACTGACAACGTCAAATTTCAAAATAGTAAATAATTCATTAAATCCAAACCCAAAGGATGGCTGTTTTTCAAATCTCGGACGACACGTTGATTTTTAGTGAGATAATTATAGCCGAACATCAAAGCAGTCACGACACAAATTCCAAGCAGCATTTGGGCAGGATGCAGAACACTGGAAATTACAAATACAAAACACTCCTCAATAAAGTAAACACAAACACACAGTTCCCAACTTCTAGCCTAACCATCATATTCTACATATACAGATTTAATTTATTTAATTTCCACCCAAATCCAACTAACCCAACAATAAGAAAGATGATAATCGCAGTGAGGAAGTAATTCGTCTGATAATAAATCAAATTCTCCTTGATGCGATTCGCCCATCTGTCCAAGTCCCCAACATTCGGCGCTTGGAACCGCGCATCCTTCAGAATGAAGTCATCCAATGTCCTCAAAGGCTCCAACTTAATTCCTTCCATAATTAAGTCTATATTCGAAATAAAACACCCATTAAGAATCTTTGTTGACATTTAAAACTCCAATGAAGAAGACTCAAAGACATACCCTTCAACTTTCAACCTTCCGATTCCTCCCAATGTTCCAGCTTCAACTTCAACTGATCCCAATCAACAATGAATGACTCCCCTCACAGATTCGAATCTGGTGTGGGAACCTTCCTAATTGGACTGCTTCCTACCGAGAGAACGATTAAACAGGTGGTGAATTTTTGAAAACGATGACTCACCGTCCAGAGTGAAAATCTTGGTGAAATGGGAAATGTTGAAGTTGCACTCAGTTGGAGAGAATGAAGATGTGTGTGGTGTGTGTGTGTGGTGTGTGTGTGGTGTGTGTGTGTGGTGTGTGTGTGTTGCAGTTGCGTCGTGAGGAGGAGAGACTTGGGTTGAATGTCCACCAGAGCAAATCGAGAGAATCTCCCGACTCCGCGACTTTGTTCATCAGCTTTTCAATTCTCCTCACTTGCAGACTGATTATCTGAGTGAACAGTCAACACTTTTCCTTCTCTCATCCGATCAACTTTTCTTCTTATCGACAATTTCGAAATTTAAAGTTTCTATCTGTCTTATCGACATCATCTGTCTTCTCCTACTATTTTTTAATATATATTTTCACTTGCAGACTCGGTATCTGCCTTATCAGTCGCTAGTTATCATCACTTTCTTCTTAACTTTGAATTTCTAAATTTGCAGTTTAAAAATTTTCTCTTCTTCTAAATTTTTCAAGCAAGATGGAAATGCCAACCACAGGCAGTTGCCAGGACGAAGGGTTGCCTTCCCCACCTTCCCCCATGCGCATTGTTTTTTTGCGTATAACTTCAGACTAAGACATCAACAATACTGAACTTTATCTTATCCTTTGAGACTCAGCTTCATTTTGTTTTTTTCTTTTGCAGATTCGGAAGATTACTCGTTTTACAACAGCCAAGCGTTTAGCTTCCTGGAATATGAAGACGGAGACGAGAATGTCCACGATCTGGAAGAAGATGTGGTAGAAGCAGCATTTGAATGGGTCGAGTTCAAAAATCATCAAGGAGAAGTGCTTTATTACAACTCTAGGACTGAAAAATCCGTTCTAGAAAAACCTCCAGCTTTGCGAGCTTATGAAAGTACGTATTGTAAAGTTTAAAAAAAAGATTTTCCTAATTTTTGTGCGGATCTCCAAATTTTGATGTAATAACTCTGCATTTTCATTTTTCTAGGCGCCATAGACAAAGAAAATCAGCGACTCGTAGAGTGTGAGGTGCAGGTCGAACATTTATCAATCCAAGAAGAAAGGCCTGAGAGATCGGACATCCCTAATTCCGACACCAAAAAGGTATGAATTAATTCAGAGGTGCACTTTTAATGCGAGGCAAGAACTTATTTTTGACTTTTTGTACCTTATGACTAGGAACCAGAAGAAAATGGTAACCTGAAGGAGACAAAAGGATTTGGAGATTCTTGTGGGACCCCAAGGTTTCGAGGAGGTCGAGGAGGATTCATGGGAGGTCCGAACATGAGAGTAGGGCCCGGAGGTGAGGTTCAAATCAGTTTCTTCCTATTTTCTTTGCGTATAACTTAGGGTTTTATTTTTTGCTTGCAGATATAGGACCTGGTTTTATAGGTGGGCACTTGAAAAGACCATTTAGGCCACCTGGAGGTAGTTGGAATGGACCACAAGGACACAATATGGTACGATAACAAGATTTCCATTAATAAAAATTTTAATATTGTCATTGA